>CAJVPT010005625.1:0-11969 GCA_910592055.1 Acaulospora colombiana | reverse complement strand
AAGTAATATGTACCCAATTACACCTAATAAAGTGGGCCTGTTTTTGAGCGTTAAAAAAAAAAAAAAAAAAAAAAAAAGAAAAGGACTAATAGTAAAGTACCTATTATCACTCAACTATAGTGAAGAAACAATACAGATTCTGTTCACTCTTTGATTAGTATTGATCCTTTAAGAGCTACTTTTTTATGGTTTCTAAGGAATTTTGCCTACTCTAGCTTGACTCTGAAATTTTGAGTAACACAAATCTCACCAATTCTAATTGGTTGACATGAAACATATTAGATAAGGTTGATAAACAAGCTCCTATTAGCCATCTCATATGTCTAAATACATTTTCTCAATTCTATATTAACCTAAAATCTATTATAAGTCATATGTGTTGGTATAAATAAATATAGAATATGCCACTAATATATAATTGGATATAAAAAAGAGTCTGTTTAATTACAACAAAGGCTATAAAATGCTCAATTGATCTTTTTTCAAGTTAAAGCTACCTATATTCTGATTGTATGTCAAGTAGGTTTCTATCTCTACTGCTCAGAAAAGTCTGAACTAGAGAAAGCATAAAGCTATTAGAAATACTTGATGGTAAAGCTTGTATGCAAAGCAATCTATAAAGTTTTTGCCTTATTTTCAATAAATCTCAAGATGGAAAACTAAAAGACTAATGCCACTTCATTAATTGAAACTCAAGTTTAAAAATATCAGCAATGATGTGAAAACTGGCTAGATAATCTGGAAAATCTTTATTGTTGTTAATATCAATAGCTACTAGCATAATATATCTACTATAAAACTAGATACTATCCTTTTTATAAGAAATTAAATCCAAAATAAGATACATAGATGGGTAAGTACACCTATATTTAGATAGAAATGAGTTTAATTGATAATATACTAAAAGATTTTCAAGTCACTTATATAAATACTAATATATCACCTAGATCTTTCTAGTTACTTTTTTCTTACAAGCCTTAAAACTGTAAAGCCTCCCTTTTGATCTTCAACTTATCTCTGTAAAAACTTGGTAGAAGTTTATTTCCACAGATCTTTCCATATAAAGAATCAAAACAAGACAGATATATACCAGAAACAAGATTAATACTCATTTAGAACTATACATAACTATCCAATTTTTATTTTTATTTTCTTTTATTTTCATTTTTATGATACCAGAATTCTCTAGGAATACTGGTTTTTTTTTAATAAAAGAAAAGACAATAAGCCTTGAAGTAATTTTAAAAATAATTTAGCTTATTATTATCTTTATCATCCTTGAATATATATCATGCTCTGCACAATTTATATATATAATTTGAAAAACAATAAAGTTAGGTATGAGCCTATCAAAAAAAAAAAAGATATGTTAAAGTGCTAGGTTAAGTGTTATTGTATTTACTGTATTATATGTTTTGCTTATATCTTGAAAGAGCATATAGCACAGTTTGTGTTTTTTTCTAGTATTCTTTAGGATATGATTTAGAATTGTTATAGGTTTTTTGATATTATATTCAGAATATGCTGCCTTGTTGTGTTCAAATAGGATGTTATATTTGACAAAGATGGTAGTCTGTTTGCTAGTATCTTGATAAATATTTTTTTTATAGTTTCAAGTAGAGTGATAGATTGTATAATATTAATGTCATAGTGCTAGTCTTTGGGTTTTAAAAATAAGATAGATTGTGCATTTTTTTTATTCTATTGGAATAATCTCTGTATTGAAAATTGTGTTGAAGAGAAATATGATATACAATGTTCTATTGTCTTTTTACTAAGATGTTTATATGCAATGTATGGAATTTGTAAAGAACTGGAAGTTGATTTATTGCTAGTGTTACTGATAGTTCATTTAATTTCTTCTATTGTAAATAGCTCTATTGGAAATTATACTATTTTTTTTTATATATGTCTTTGCTTATATTTAGATTTCCATATTATATTTACTATCTTGTAATTGTTAATTTTCTAAGTCCATTATTTAAAATGTTGTCTAATTTCTTCTTTGATTATGTTTGGATCAATAATGAGAGTTTTTATATTGGATCCATTCTTAATAAATCTGATTATAATAATGCTTCTTTTTAAATTGTTTATAAAAGAATGAATTATAGCTTTCTTATTTAAATAGAATAAATTATTTCACCTGATATTGCATTTGAGTATGTGGGCTTTAATAGTTTCCTATATATCAATTCTTTTGATTTTGATCCATACTAATGTGATTGCCTTGATTATTTCTGTAATTTTCTTTATATTATCAGGTTTAACCTATAAAGAAATTAGATTTTTCTCTGGATAGGAAGAAGTTATTTTTCTATATACTATTTTTATTTTATTGGTTATTTTCTCTGTTTTATTTATAGTGACCTTTGTAATGATTTTATAATATTTGTTTAAAAAAAAAATAAGTTTTAGTTTGATTTGCCTGGTGTTTTTTTATTTATTTTTCCTTTTTTCTTTAAATATACATACTTTATACTAGACTTTGTGATAGGATATATTGTCTAAATTTTGATTAGTTTTGAATTATATATCCTTGCTTATTTTTATAAGCTTATCTATAATCTTTATAAATTTTTTCCATTGCTCTTTAGAGTTGACATATCACAGGTACCTTTATTGTTATAAAATTAATAAAGCTTGTTCTCTTCACTATTAAGTTGCCATGTTTCAATTGTTATAATCCATATACAATGGTTAGTTTTATAAATGTGTTGTTAATAATAAAAGTATTAATTATGCTTTAGATAGTATAACAGGCTAATCAGCGAGTCACCAGTGATCAAAAGCTTGTGCAATCTACAAATAAAAAAGTCTATCCTCCTATTATATAAAAATTCACAAAGACAAAGATATAAAAAGATTTGGGTGAGTCTCAAAATAGTTTTCCCTAAAATTATTTATAACTTTATTGTTATAACAATCTATTCAAAAGATTTGTCTTAAGATTTGTCATTTTATTAAGTCATTGGAAAAAGTTACATTTATACATTTTTACATATAGACTATTACATAATTACTATAACTATTCTGATATTATATTATATATAAATTGTTTTATGATTAGCTAATTTTCTATTACCCCAATTCATAGTTTTTTATCTTTTTAATATGAATTGATTGTTTGCTCATTCTTTTATCTTATAAGGGGTATGTTAATAGTTGGTAATTGATTGTTTTGCATAAGCTTCAGTCATATTACAATCATAAGTCACATAACCATAGCAAAAATTCTGAACTTGATCTAACTTTATTGATCTTTAACAGTAAGTTTGAACTTGTTTAAATTATATTAATGCAGCTGCTAGTATTGTTGTGATTCATGTGAACTCTTTTGTTCTAGAGTTGATATATCAAAATATGTTTATAAGTTCAAGGTCTTGGATTAACATAAAGAAATTGTTTTTTTTATATATAGTTATTTTTCATTTTAAGTGATAGTAATCAATGGTTTGTAAGGATATTGTATTGAAATTACCTTCCAAAATGACATAACAATTGTCATAGTTGTACTGTTTGATCTATTTAATAATCTGTTTTTAAACTGTTTTTCTATCCTATCCTAATTGTGCTGAGAAGTAGACTCTAATAATATAGATATATTGTTTTTTGGAAATGTTAGGTCAATATAGATTAGTCTGCTAAGCTTCTTTTGAATATCAATAATCCTATCTGCTAGTGGTCTCTTGATAATGATACTAATACCTGTACCTTTAAATTCACTTTTCCATCATATCATATATTCCTTTGTCTTTTACTTGTTTATTGTTTCACTGGTTCTATTAGTTTCTATGGAAATTACTATATCCTAGTTAGCTTTTACTTATGAATCTATCTATTTGTTCTTTTTATTATGTCAATAAGACTTTAACAATTGCAGATTATTACCACAATATATGGTTTTGTTTCTATAGTGTGTTTAGAATTTTAAATCTATTTATGTTCTTTTATAGTATTTAAATATATATTTACTGTTGTTAGAGAAGAATAGTGTATTGTTGAGTTAGTTGTTTCTTACATATTGTTTGTATTGACAATTATTGAAGTTTTATCTATTTGGTTATTATCAAAATTGTAATTGTTTTTTGTTGTTTTGTATATTATCTATTATTAATGAAGTGAAAAATGTTAGGATTGTTTATTGCTAGGGATAATACTTGCTATAGTAGATATTAGTGTATTTATAGTTCTGTTTATATTTCTAATTGAGTTATGTAATTGTTATTATTGCTATTAAATATTAATGATGTTGTTCTGCTTGGAAGTTTCTTGAGTTACTTTCTAGTTTCTTTAACTTATATTTTTCTTTATGTTTTCTATCTGATTAAAGCAGTATTGTTTTAGATTATTGATTCTGCTGCCCAGATTATTTAATGTTTCCTTGATGGCCTTAAGTTTTAACTGAATTTATATTAGTATAAATGTAATATCTTTAAGCTATCCAGTTCATGATGAATTGATGTGTAATTGTATATTTAGGTATTTAATGCCATTATCTTTGATTGTGGTGATACATTTTTTTTCTTTTTAACATGCTAGCTCATTTTTGTGCCAGCATCGGAACCTTTATTAGTTATTAAGATAGATCCTAGGAACAACCGGGATGAGTAATTACCCGTACTGTCTAAAGATTTACAGATCAACGAATAGTACAAGGGCATCTATTTACATCTCATCCAACCAGAATAAGGGAACTATATGACCATCTAGTGTAGGATTTTTTCTTAATTCCTAACAAAGTCAGAGGTACTGGGGGTGTTTTAACCTACCAATTTAATAGGAAACTATCTAGTTTTAAACTTATGTTTGTATAACCCTCATCCAACTGAAGCAACACTTCCTAGAACCATAGTTCATCAGATGACTTATTGCTATCCCTGTAAAGAGAGGCTAATGTGTCAAGAACTTGCCTAAGATGCTTAATATCACCGGTGTCAGGGGTCTCTTATACAGGATCTTTATGACTCCTGTTAGCACATACATTTTTTCGTGGGACCTGTCTTGTTTGTTATCGCCTGTCCTTGTAGCAACCCATATTTGCCTCTTTTGGAGAACCTGTCTTGTGTTTTTCTTAAATGCTGAAATGCCTTACTGCTCAACTTTGCCACTCAGATAAGGGGATCAGTTTTGATTAAGGATCTCGTACCACTTGTCTTGCCTTGTTAGAATCTGTTTTGATAGTCAGCTTGCGCACCGGGCTGATTTTCTGTCTTGTTATGGGCATGATAAGCAGTCTATTCCTTGTTATGGCCATGTTGGAGTACTGGATCATCACTATGGGGTAGATAAGATCTTTGTGTCACCGATGACTAAATTTTCACTTGGTCCTTGTGTGGTATTGAACTCTGTACCTTGTGATTGCGACCTGGGAGCACTACCACTGTGCTATAGACCCACAGGTCTGATTGTGATGGCACATGATCCTGGAGATATTGTATTTTTTTTTTATGTAGAATAAGTGAGTTTGCAGATTCTGAATAAGCCAGTTAGTCTAAAGCAGTTGTAAAGTTGTTCAAATTTTTTTGTTTGCTCATAGTTGTATTCTTTCTACTATTTTCTACATTTTTTGATAATACAATTAACTACGAGGTAATAGGGCTGTCATATATAGTGCAAAGCTTGGTTTGAATGATTATTGCTTCAATGATTGTTTCTTCAAGGCTAAATTATTGTTTCAGAACCATTTGTAGTATTTCTTCACTATCAAAGATAAAAACAGTATATTTTTTGGGTTTGTATAATATGAGACAATAAATGTAGCATGTTTTCACTTGTAGCTTTTTATAAATGTGTCTCAGGTCAAAGTCTATTGTGTTGAGTAAGAAATTTATAAGTTTGAAGAAATGTCTTCCCCTGTTTTTCATCTGATCTAGGTTCCAGCAAGCATCAAAAATCCTAATTGAGTCAGCTTTAATAGAAATATTCTATTTGGAGAGTAATTTATTTTGTCTTCTTTTTGTGCAAATGTGATTGTTGCAATCTGCCATATTTGTTAAGTGACTATTTTTATATTAGTGATCTGTTCAAATTTGACAAATATTTGTTATATATCTATGAGTCTAGTATTTATAGAGATGTTCTAGGTCCTAATACTGTTTTCCTTATTAAGTTTATTGATTATTCTTTGCATGTGAATTAATATATTGTTGTCATTATCTAATAAGGTAATATTGCTTGCATCGTTTGCAACCTACTAATTATCTAAAATAATGATAATATAATTTTCTTTGTCAATATATTTATGTTGAATAAGGAGAAGACCTTTTGGAGAGTTAAGTATCTTAATAATATGAGTATTTTTTTAATGAATTGTTTGTTTGATGAGCTTTTCAGTTTTAATATTGAGTTTGATTTTTTTTCTATTATATCTTATTTAGTAGTCAAAAAGGAACCTGAACTGGGAACTGATGCCTAGAGACCATGTATGTATTTTCTTACCTTTGTCTTTATTCTTGCTAACTTTGTGTCATAATCTATTTTATCCTTCAGTTTCTTGTCACAGTCTATTTCTATATTCAGTTATTTATTCTGACTATTGGATATAAGATGCTTATAATTTTCTTCAATATTATTATATTGAAGATTTTTTTCTGACTTTATTTGAGTTCAACTTGTCTTTTTTATATAATGTCTATTTGATTGGATCCTTGATTTTCTAAAATATTTTTATTATTCATTGAATTATTGTTTTCGTGATTTTTATTTATACTAGTAGATATTTGTTAAGCTGAAAGTGGAATATGGATAATCTTCAGTTTTTTGCTATTGTTGAATTTTTTGTCTAGTATAGGTATTTTGTTGTCTACTAAAGAAGCTACTGTGCCCTTGCTTAACTTCTCAATGTTGTAGTTTGGCCTGTTATTGATGTATTGAAATTATTTAAGTCTTTTTATTTTGTTTTTGCTCTTCCATTGTGTCTTAAGATATTGCTATATCACAGATAAATAGGAAAGAATTATATTTTTAATAATGTTAACTATAGTATATATTATATTACTTAAATAAAATATACTTATATTTTCTTTTAATTAATAAATCATAATTTAGCTTGATTATAAGCACTTAAAAAAAATTAAAAATTAATATCAAATAGTATATTTATTATGTTAACTATAATAATAATAATTTTTTTTATTTACCTATGATACAATATAGAATTGAAATAGTGAACACTATAAACAGAATTATCAGGAGTGCAAATTCTAACTGTAGGCTCAAGTATAATAAAAATAGTATATCCAAGGACAAGGCTAACCCTATTAGAACAAAAACTAAATCAATTTAAATAAAGAAACCCAAACTTAACACAATAACAAGGCCAAACAATAAATAATAAAACTGCTACATCAAATACTATTTTTTCCAAGATACAGGTTCACAATAATTAATGAAGCAAACAAGTAAAAGAAGACCTAATTTCCCATATTGTAAAGTCCATTGCATATTAAATAATAGAATTGATAAAGAAAAAAATTATGAAGACTCTGAAACTTCCTCTTCACAACCTGTAAAAACTATAGATTCTAATATTGAAATGATAGATAAAGAGGCAACTCTAGATATTAAGAAACCAACAAATAGTAACTCTTTTACTAAATACAACTTAGACTAACAAATTTCCAAAACAAAACTGCAAAGATCTTACTTTAAATTCTTTTTCAATCTGAGTATTAGATATAGATAAACTAGATATAAAGTAAGAATCAAAGCTTAAGATATCTTAGTAAAAATCACTAGAAAAAAAATTATCATCTACCTTATAAGAGTTTTTGATTTTCTTGAAGGTCTTCTCAATATCTGAAGTGAAACCTCCAATAGCTTCATACTCATTATTGTTCTTTTTGAAGATTAGTAGATAGCATAAAAAGTCACTATTATTAATATTTCCAATACAAACAATAAATATCTTATACATATGAATCTAAACAGCTATGAGTTAAAAAAAGAAAACAGTACTAGAATATGGGACATATCCTTATATATTAAACTCATAGACATACAACTTATTTTTATCAAATATGAAATGATTAATAATATTATAATAAGAACTCAACAGATATGATAATCTGTAATTATTACTTTTCAGAACAAAAATAACAAGATCAAAATTATAAATCAAAGAAGTATATTAATCAAGGAGAACTTAGTTTAAGTTTTTGGTATAACACTAAATTTGAAATAGATGAAAAATCAAGTATCCATAACAACAAAACTAACAGGTCTTTCATCCAACATTACAGCTTTTGATCTCAAATATATCTGTTAGCAAATCAATGCCAGAACATGCTATATCTAAGAATCACAACGGATCAGATCAAATTGAATTTTAAGTTAATCTGATCTGAATCCGATCGAATTAGTTTTTATTTGATCTGATCCATATCTGAATGGATTTATTTTTATATGATTCATATCTGTTCGGTTAATCTGATATTTTTTTAATCATGTTTTTTTTTTTTTCATTTTTTCCTACCTAATGTTTACTTGCCATTTTTAAGTTTTATATATAAACATTTAGTTAATACTTTACATTTTTAATAATTATAATTTATTGCCATTCACGATTATTTTCTTCTAAATTAAAATATATACCTGTATAATTTAAATTTTCTGCCGTACTGCTACTGCCTTGGTTTTTTTTTATCAATTCTTCCAGTGCTAGCAAAGCAGGGGGATCTTGTTGCAATTGCTCTTGCTAATACTTCATATGTTTTTCTTTTTTAGTACCTTCTTTCTATTTTTTAATTGCTGTTACTGTTTTTTTTTGCCAGGTTTTGTGATAAATCACTAGTTACACCTTCTTTCGGCAATCCAGTTGTGCCATGTAGCTCTTTTTCTGGACAGCAAAAAAGAGTGTTGCCTTGTATAAAAATTTAAATAAAAACTTATTATTTTACATTTCAAACTTTTTTATCATTTTTATAAAAATATCTGTCATCTCTACTTTTATTTCCCATTTAGCCATGTAAAAGTTGCCTCTATCGAAATCCTCTTTTTGGCTCATAAATTCTGAATTACTTTTAGAGCAAATTTCTCTCAGGCAGCTGGCTGCAATTGCATGGTCCAGGAAATTTGTATCGACATGAGCAAATTTGTTATACCTCCAGGATGTATATGCTTCACAGAAACTCAAGAGATAGTTAAGTTTGATTTTCTTATTGTCGTAAAAAACTGAGATATCTTTTTCGACTGCTTCATACTTGTTTTCATCTAACCTTAGAAGCCCATGCTCGACAATTTTTTGTTGTATACTCGAAGTCACATTGACAGGAAAAATACCCATTGCATAGTTAAACAGGAAGTTGTTCATCGTGACAACTTATTCTTTGTGCAGGTACTGCTGACTTGTTCCTCGTAACTCTTTTGATATATTGAAAACATGTGTAAAAATTCCACATTCTCTTGTCGACAGGTATCTAAAACTTGTTGTCAATACTGCTCAAGTATAAAATTAACATATATAAAATTTATATACCCAGCAGCTACCAGTGCTTTTTGATTAAGTTTCGATATACTGTACCATCGGATCAGACAACTCTTCTTCGTAGTTGGAACATTTCCAGCACTGTACCTTGCATGATATTTAGAATCTTAGGTCCAATCTAATTATGATATACAGCAAGCACCATCTTACCTAAATCTTTGTCACGAATTATAATTTTCTCATTTTTTTTTATTACATTTGGCAGGCAAGAGGCAGCATCGATGGCTTGTACTTGTGAAGGCAGCAGATTTACTTTTTCATACACCTACTTTCCTTTGATTTTTTTTTTTATTATATCCAGGCAGGAACTCAAAAAATATCATTTTTATATCGTAGGCATCGGCAAAGTGTTTTTGTATCATCATGTTCTCCCTGACCTAAAATATAAAAGTGGTAACTTTGTTTTTTATTTTTAAAACTTTTTGAACTTACAAAATTTTTATGTGTTTTTATTTTATTTTTTTTCAATTCGTCGATATCTGCTTTCAAAGCAGCTGCAGTTTCTACATTATCAGCATGGCAAAATCTCAAGAACCTCACAAATTCTCTCCACCAATTTTCCTAATTTTTTATTAGCATTAATAAAATATATATAGCAAGTACATATACTTCGATATATTTACATTTAAAAAAAAATCAATATTAGGATCAGATACAACCAGCCAAACACTTGTTAATTTAGTAGAAGGACTTTGCAAGCAGGTAACATACTCCTCAAGGTTATCATTATTCAACAACACAAGAAAATACAGGGCAGCAGTATAAATTTTTATATATATTTAAAAAACTGGTATTAGCTATATACTGTATATACTGTACATATACAACTTGCCAGTGTAACAGGAAACAAAAAACCTAGCTGCAAGTTAATTGTCGACAATTCAATTTGCAGCCCACACATGCCTGCTTAAATATTCGAGAGTCCTGCTTTAGTCCAGGATTTTCTACTGGAGGCAATAATAGCAATGTAGCAGATTTAAGCTTGTCTAGTATTTTATTGACAAAGTTTAATATATTAGTTCAGGATTTCCCATTGGAGGCAATATCGAACTTTATTGACAACAGCTAGTTGCACCTTTATGAAGGCTAGTCTACAAGTATTAGTCCAAGGTTTTCCATTGGAGACAACTTTATAGACTTGTTATGTAAAAGACTCTTTGGTTTTTGTTCCCCCCTTTGATCATTTTTACTCACCATTAGCTTCGACCTATTTCTGTTTCTTTGAGACATGCATCATATTACCTACACCAGTATTTTAGAAATAAATATAAAAGCCCCAGCAGCAACAAAATACCAGTGCTTGTACTTACTTGACTGTAAATATGGTGGGAACAGGAAATTGATATAAAGATGTGATCAATAGTTGAGGTACCAGATTATTTAGTTGATAAAAGTTGCCAGTTAAAGTAGTTGGCAAAGGTATCAGTTTATTTAGTCAGTAAAGAAAGAACTGGGTATACAATTATAGTAAAGCAAAGGTAGTTAATGTAACAGCTGTAAAAACATTAACAAGTGATAAAAATATATCTTCGATTGTAGCTGAGTAGTGGCAGGCAGCTGTATATATTTAAAAAAAATTGATTGTTTAGCCAACATATAAAGAGGTGTATACATTCTTTTGAGAACTAGTAAGAACAGGAAAAAAACATTTGCAGGTAAAAAAAAAATTTCTAGGCAAGATACCTGGCAGCAGGGATGGTAAAGCAATAAAAGTAAAAGGAGCAAAATAAAAAATCGACAAAAAAATCGAAAAAGTTTTTTTTTTATTTATTGCCCAATCGCGTTTTTCTAATATAGATCACTTTTATATTGATCAATTTTTAACAATTACTATTTACTCAAACAATTATAGCAACTTGCATTAATTGACTATACCAGTATTATATTGAATACTATAGCAGTATTGTTATATAAATTCTGCAATATACAAGCTGCTTTTTTCATTAAAAATTTTTTTTTATCTTAGAAAAAGCCTAAACAATAAAAATAGTTCCGACAATATATTAAACAATACAACAAAAAAAATAAAATTTAAAATAAACCACCAGCATTCCTTATCAAAGGCCCTTTCCACCATGACTTCAAGCATATGCATATCTTGACTATTTTGCCTAATAGCCGATTTCTTTTGTCGGTTATTAAATTTTTGCTTATCAAAAAGACTTGTTTCAATGAAACACTTGTTGCAAATGCTACCAAATAATCACGTGCCATGAGTGCCAAATATGGAAATTGATGTTCATGCATTTTCCACCACTTTAATATATCAATTACGTTATTCACATTTGGAAAAGAAAAATATAGCTGTAATTCATCTGGTTTTTCTATATGACGTTGCTTAAACAGCTTTGAACTAACTGTCCCTTGGATATCTTTGCCACTGCCTGTTGTAGTATTTTCTATGCCACACTTCTTGTATTTTTGAAAAGCTTCTAAAAAACTTTAAAATTGCAATATGCTTAATATTTATTTTATCATATTT
>CAJVPT010005624.1:0-11970 GCA_910592055.1 Acaulospora colombiana | reverse complement strand
AAATGTAACAAATATTTATTAAATAATTATTTATTTTAATATATATATTATCATATTAAATATTTCTGAAAATTTTTAAAATAAAAAATATTTAAAGTTTTTTATTATTGAAATTAATGAAATTATTTTTATTTTACAAATTTTCGAAAATTTTAAAAGATTTTTAGTGTTTTTTCGGAAAATTTCCGAAAAATTTTTAACAGATGAAAATTTCTGGAGTTCTTCACCAAAAAATTTTCCTAATAATATATGCACTTGAATATTTAACTTCCTTCATGTCCTCATTCTTTATACAATTGATCAATATTCCTATATTATTCATTATTACATCAATCAAATTTTGATTCTTCATACCAATTATATAACAGTGTGAATTATGTAATAATACATATGAAATACTTGACAACAATTAATATAAATTGATCACATTTATTTTGACTTTCAATTCTTGATATTGATATGCATCAACTATACAATACTTTGTAATTTTATACATCTCATTTTATAATTGTGATTTTAATATCTTTCAAAATTTCATATCTTCATAATAATGTCTTATCTAATTATATGATAGGTTTATCTTGAACTCTAGACAAACAAATTTAAAAAATACTTGAATGAACTTTGAGGAGATATCAGATATATCTTACAAAGTATAATTCAAGTATCAATTATAAACATTTTGGGTCTTTTAAAATACATACTTTCTATAGTTTTATCTGAATTGATTTTAACCATTAAATTATTTATATTTGAATTAAAAATCTTTCTGATTTCTTCATATTGTTCTTGTTAAACCTAATATATCTTATTATTATATTTATCTCCTTTGTAATCTTTCTTTTTAATATCACATTTATAAAATTCTCAAACATATCAAACTTTTTACATAATTTCAAAGTAAATAGCTAATTATATACTATATCATTAAATCCAATCATTATATTTAGATTTAAGCAAGATATACAATATATGAAATTCAAGATAATTAACCTTTGATCTTTCAACTTTTATAACATTCATTTCTTATCTTTATTCAATTGTTTTATGGTTAATATATGTAACACATTAGTTCAATTGCATCCTTCTAATATACTATATAATATATTATAAAACTTTATCCTTATTATACTATATATTAGAAATATTATTCATCACTTATCCACTATATATCTTGATATCCCAAATCAAAATTATTATCTTCTGTTCCTGAGTAAATTTTTACTTAATCTTATCTGATCCAGTTTCACCTTTACTACTTTTCTATAATATTGTTTACCATTATAAACATATATTAGGTTCATATCAATTCAATTTTATGGCATCAAATTGATCTTGTTTTCATATGCCACCTTTTAAAAATAAAATGTTATATTATTGGAATATGTCAGATATATATCCTTCACACACTTCAATGCCTTCTTTTGATCAACATGATTCAAAAAATATATTCATACAAATTGTTTAGGCTTTTCATTAAATCCTTTAAAATAATATCTTTTGATTAACTCATATTTCTTATAATTACTCACATTTATCAATATCCATTTTATATCATGTTTATAAACCATAATATCAAATAATACACAAATTTTGATTATATTGACTCTCAACTTTTTACTATTTCTTATGATACTATGAATTCTCAATACATATTTCTTCATCTCAAATTCCAAACTATTCTCAACATCAATCAATAAAAAATTAAACTATTTGAATAATCCTCAAAAATGATAAAACGTACAAGCAAATCATTCATATTTATGCAAATAAACTTTCACCCTGTATCCTATGAGATACTAAATGGAATTATTTATTTATTTAAAATAAAATATCAAATTTTAAATTTGTAATAATGATTTTTCAAAACATCAAAACTTAATAAATATGCTAATTATTATCAATCTCTTCAATTTCATAACCCAAATACAATCCCGATATCAATTCTTCATAATAATAATATAATAAAAGTTATAAAATAATCTTAAGTGAGAGTAATTTTTAGATATTTAAGTATTTATATTTTAAGTATGATTTAATTTAGATATTCTTTATTAAATTAAATATATTTGAAAAAGGGTGATTTTTGTCCTCTACTATATATAGACAAAAGGAGAGATGCGTAAATAAGTTAACGAAGGATTGGTAATAAATAAATATATAGTAGCTGTCATAAAAAATGTATCATGTATATATGTTAATCAAAATGATTATTATTTTTGAAATAAAGTTTTGAATGTTCTTAAAAATTGTACAATATTATTGATAACTATATTTAATAAATAATTAAATATATCTTAACTAAATTTATTAAATAGTGAGTGAGAATTGTTTAATTATTATAGAAAACAATAGTGCATTTTTTTTTATTTTTATGTATAAATACTGTATCTGTATATTTTGTTTTTGCCATTAGATTTTTTCAAATCTATAATTATGATTAATAAAAAATAAACTTAACAATTATACTTTTTGTATTAATTCAAAAATGCCACAATTAACTATAGAACAAAAAACTCAAGCTATAATATTAATCGAAGAAGGATATTCATTGCGTGATATTGGAAACCATCTTGGTACACATCATTCTACTATTCTTTGATTAAAAAAAAAGATTGAAGAAACAGGTAACATTAAAAGAAAGTCTGGATCTGGTCAACCCTGCAAGTTATCCAAATGAGAAGAGCAAGAATATGTGCGAAAAATTTTGCGAGGTGAATGTTCAATAGCAATTTTAGTTCAAAAAAAATTACTTATCAATAATGGTATAAAAATAAGTCACAGTACAGTACTTAGAATATTAAATGAATATGGTTTAGTAGTTAGAATTAAGAAAAAAAAAATCTTTACTTACAAAAAAACATTGTCAAACACAATTAAATTTTGCTAAAAAATATAAGGATTGGTTGGCAAAAAATTGGGGCAAAATTATATGATTAGATGAGTCAAAATTTTAACTAATTAATTCAAATAGATGAGAGTTTTAGTGGAAAAGACCTGGTGAAAAAATCAATAGTTGTCATATAAAACCAACTGTTAAATTTGGTGGTGGATCTATCTTTATTTGGAGATGTATGACTTGGGAAGGTCTTGGATACTTATGTCGAATCAATGAAAAGTTAGATTCACAACTTTATGTAGAAATTTTATCAGATGAATTTATAAAAACTTTAGAATATTATTAATTAGATAAAAAATAATATTATTTTTATGCATGATAATGATCTTAAGCATAAATCCAAATATACTAGCAATTGGATTAAAAAAATAATATAGAAACATTAGATTGACCACCATATTCACCAGATATAAACCTTATAGAACATATTTGAAATGAAGTAGAATGCAGATTAGATAATTTAGAAATAGAAATTAATAATATAGAACAATTATGGGAATTGGTTAATAATGTATGGAATTCAATTGACATAGGATTTTGTAGAAAGTTAATTGAAACTATGCTACATAGAATTAAAGATGTTATTGTAGCTAGGTGAAGTTATATAGATTGGTAATGAATCATTATAAAGTTTTTTTAAAATTTAATAAACTAGTACATGTTATATCCGTTAATAAAAAAAGTGTCAAAAAAATCGCACCATCAAAATTCAAAAAATTATGTTTTTTTTTTTACAAATTTATTTTTAAATAATAAAAAAACTTATATAAATAAATAAAGTAGCTTATTAAATATTTAAATATAAATTAGTTTAAATTTTTATCTTTTTTCTAGTAAAACATGATTAATTTAAATCAAATAACTTAAGTGGTGCATTTTTTATGACGGCTACTGTATGAGCAAGAGAACGAACAGAAGGGTATGAAAGAAAGTAAACGCAAGTGAACAGAGGAATGGATGGTAGGTAAAGTATGGGTATTTAAAAGGTGTGAAAGGATAGATGGGTAAGTGAACGGGGGGTGAACAAAAGGGCGGATGAGTGAAAGGAGGTGTAATGAATGGGTGAACAGATGAGTGTGTAAGTGAATATATAAGAGGGTGAATAATGAATGAATAGATGTATAAGTGAATAGATAGATGAGTAAGTGAATGGATGGTAGGTAAGTGAATGGATGGTAGGTAAGTGAATAGAAATGTGTGTGTATAAGTAAACGGATGGATGTATGGATAAGTGAATGGGGTAAATAGATGAGTAAATAGTGAGCGGTGAGTGAACTAAATGAATGGGGTGGGTAAGTGAAAGAATGAATGAGTATATAAATGAAGGGATCGGAAGATGAATAAGTAAATAAATAAGTTGACTGAATGGATTAAGATGGGAATATTAACTGAGTGAATGACAGGGTATATGTTGTGTGGCTGTGTGGATTACGGTTTCGGTTCAATTAAAATTAACCGAATCGAATCACGACCTCAATCATGAAATTAGTAGTGCCAATCAACAAATTTGATATAACTAATTAGCGTTAGATAAAAGTTTGATCTAACGATATTTCGTGAGTAAAGGTATGTATGTAATCATCCAATATGAAATTTTCAAACATACTGTATTTTATCATGCTAAAATACAGTAATTAGCGAGTGAATACGTACACTGTAGGTTTTATGTATCTAATTTTGAAAAAATCAATATGATATTCTCCAATATTTTTTAACATTATTTCTTTAATATACAGTATGTCGTATGCAATATTAGTAACATCCGTTTCTTATCTTAGACGTCATTTTTTTTCAAAAGCAAATTCTTTGTATTCGGCTGAACATCAGGTTGATATACTATAATCCATCATTGAATCTAATGGTCAGGGTGTTACTTTCATATTATATTTTTTATGGAAACGTGTTTGTGCTTTTTTTTTTTTTTAAAAAAAAAAAAGCAAATGTTCGGGTGTAAATATTTAGTTTTAAGATAGAAAACGAAAAATAAAAGAATTATTTTGAAAAATATATCTATTTGATGTCTGTATGAGAGCATAAATGGAATGTCATAATTACTGTATGTTATTAATCGCGAACAAACCTTGGGATTATTTGAATTATGTCAATGTTTTATCCTTAGCATTCTTTCCTTGGATGAACATTTTAATATACAGTATGTCTTCTTGAGATTTTTGCAAGGTAGTGTGGTTCGATCGATTCAAAGCTACTCATGCATTCCAATCGAACAGGTATTATAAACGTCACTAAAACATTTTAAAAATACTGTATGAATGCTGACGGGTGCCTGTGAAAAATTTATAGTACACAAAAAAGAGTAATTTCCGTAAAAATATTTGCCCACTTGCATGGGTAAATTATCGACTCGTAATAAAATTCTGTTGTTGGAAGTAATTTTAATTCGGCAACTTTGTTCGTAGGCTTTCCTTGTCGTATCACATAAATCACATAAATCGCAAGGCTAGCGAGGTTCTAAGCGTCATGAGCCGTGGAACAAATAGTATTACTTCTTTACTCAACGAAGTGCTATTTCAGTTTGTTCCCGTAATTGTGGACATTGCAGTTGCTGTGTTTTACTTCGTGATCATGTTTAGTTGGGAACTTGTTATCAATGTATTTATCACCATTCCTATTTACAACTGTGATCACCGAATGAGAAAGAAATTCAGACGAGAGCGAATTGATGACTCCTGAACTAAAACTGGTACGCAATTTGTATTTAAAATTTTACTTATTCTATTATTTGATAATTCAATTGCTTGTGAATTGTAGTTGACTCCCTGTTAAACTTTGAAATCGTTAAATATTATAATGCTGAGAAATTGAGGTAGGACGTTACGACGAAGCGATCAAAGCACGTCAAGTGTCTGAATATAAATTTAGCTCCTCCTCCATCATGCTTAGTCAAAATCTTTTGATCACCATTAGTTTCCTTTTCGGTTGTCTGGTTTTTTATTTTTTGATGTTTATTCTATTTGACCAAACACTTGACATCAGATTTTAATAAGAGAATGTCGAATTTTCTTACGATCCAAAAATTCTGCTTTAAAAAATATCTCATTCACAATACCTAAGGGTAAAACAGTTGCTCTCGTTGGACCTAGCGGGGGAGGGTATGCGAGCTTGTAAATTTCAATTTACGACCGACCTACAAATTTAGTAAGTCGACTATTCTCCGACTACTTTTCCGTTTTTATGATGTTGAATCAGGCCGTATCCTAATCGATGGGTAAGACATTCGACTTGTCAGACAAGAAAGCTTGAGTGGAAATATTGGCGTCGTTCTTCAAGATACTGTCCTATTTAATGACAACATCCATTATGGAAATACGAAAATGACGTGCACGAAGCAGCAAAAGCTGCCCAGATCCACGATCGTGTTGATTTCTTCCCTGATGGAAAGTTTGTAACTAGTTTAATATGTTGAGATGACATACTATCATACATACTTTAGACAATATTTACGTGATTGTTAACATAATTGTTGAAGAGAGCGCCCTTCATGGTTTATTAATATAGTAGTACGTATAACGGTTATTAAGTCGAATATTTTATCGTTACTAAAAGGTTACAAGACGATTGTGGGAGAACGAGGTTTGCGATTAAGCGGGGAGGAAAACAAAGGATAGCAATTGCGAGGACCATGTTGAAGGTAATATTATTATTAGATTATAAATATTTATTTCCCAATCTTAATAAGACATCTTTTTAATATTCGAATCAAGAATCCCCCGGTAAGTTCCTTGGGTCATTTTTTTTCGTTTCACTTGTTGGTTAAACTCAAGGCTAATTACAATAAATTGATTCATTAGAGTACTTTAGACTATTTTACTCGATGAAGCCACATCTGCACTTGATAATACGACCGAGAGAAAAATCCAGCATGCTCTACGTATCTCGATTGACTCGAGATCGTACGACTTTAGTCATTGCGCATCGGCTGAGTACAATTGTCAACGCTGACTTAATTCTTTGGTTGGATATGCAGTTTTATTTAGCTTATGATCGATTAATATCCATCTATTCGTAAGCGATTTAACCAATAACACTTTTATAATATTGAATTAGATTAAAAGACGGTCAGATCGTCGAACAGGTATCGCATCAAGTCGTTACCGTCACTATGATTTCTTAGATTAGCGCATTGATTGCACCACTCGCTTTAACAATCTTAATTCCATAGGGAACGCATGATGAGCTTATTCATATTGACATGCATCGGGGTGGTGAAGGTAACTGACTTGTTATTTATGCACAAAAAATCTTTAATTACACTAAATTTTATTATTCTAGGCGTTTATTATGAAATGTGGACGAACCATCTACGAGATGAAAATGAAGGAAAGAATATAGGCGAAGACTCAAACGGGGAATTTTAAAGGAGATGGGACCAAATCTAACGAAACATACTGTAACCTTCTCACTCAAATTGAATCTGTGTGGCAGGAAATGACTAATTTAGGTCTTATAATTTTAGAGATTAGATATAATTTATTGAGAAATTTTTATTAAAGTAACGTACCGATACGGTGTGTTTGCACTTAATTCATCACCGGAAAAAAAATCATTCCGTCTAACCTTTTTTTTACAAAAATACGAATAATACTATTTCGCTTTTCGGTTTCGAAACGTTCTACAATAACGGTATACAGTATTGTTTCACACGTGTAATCCAATCTCCTCTTTACTAACGCCAAATACTGTATGTACAGGATACATTATATTTATCGATAAGATACAGTAAATACAGTAATATAAAATTCCGTTCAGTGTCCGAAAATCACTTTGAGTTTAGTATAATTCTATTGGCCAAGTTTTGATACAGTGATTTAATTACGTATGCTTAAATTTTCACGAAAAAAATAAATGCAATGGTCAACTTCAAATGTACCATCACCATCATCCATCCTACATGTTTGAATTCATTTAACACCCGTTCCCTTTATTTAGCAATATCGAATGTTAAGAGATATTCACAATACATAAATGATATTTAGGTGACTTTGTTGATTGTAGATCCATTAGTGTTTTCATTCCTTCGCCGCCTGATCTTGTTCTGGCTCTTTCGTCTTTGTTCCCGTGTCGTATCGCGCCATTAAGTTATTTTCTGTTAGATATACGAAATAAAATTAGTCTATATCTATTTTGAAAAATATTACCTCGTGTAATGGCCTCTGGATTCCAAACGTGATTTGGAGGCGATCTGTGTGGGATTAGGGTTGCGTACGGATGGAATAAAGGCCGACCTTTTGCAGAGATTAAAGACCTTTTCAGCTGGAAGAGAACATGAGAGAAGTTTGTGCTCGGAGGAAAATGTTGATATCGACAATGAGCAAAATGAGATAGCTTCGCTTATATCGGACCAGCAGGAAACAGTGGATGTTGAGTTACAAACTCAAACTTTGAGAGACTTGGCACAGCAATCGCGACGTTGTAAAAAGGCACATTCTTCGTTAACCATAAACCTAGATACAGATAAGCCTTTCATGACAAGTCAAATAGTAGATTCCCAAAGAAAGTCACAGAAGCGTAAGGTAGAGGAATATAATGAAGAAACAGGACAAGAAAAAGTGATATTAGAATTTAAACGGCTCGAAAAGGCGATTTTAGGGTTTAAGGAAGAATTAAATTCAGTAGCGGCACAAGTTCATGATTCACGTCATAAGGTGGAGATTGATGAAACATGGCCAAAACACAAATTCGATAAACACCGTGATCAGCATAAATATGATTCAATAAGAACTATTGAAAAGGAGTTAGATTTAGCATTAGACTCTAGGGATATTTCTGAGGTTATTCATCATATAAATCGTGCACGAGCAACGGCAAAAAGTAGAATGGTTACCTTACGTATTGCTGAAGGTTATGATTGGGATATTGCTTCTGCACTACCTGATGCTCAAGATGATTGGATGAAGGGTTAAGAGAAATTAATTGAAAGGCAAAGGTCCTAGTCGATGTTAAGAAAAATAAACGTCAACTAAACAAATTATTCAACAAAGACTTCCTTTCCTCATATGCAGGCACTAATTTTCGTAATAATTATCAAAGTATATATTCAAATAATGATCATGGGCAATATGGCAATGGGAACAAGTTTTTTCGACCGATCTCTCAATTTCCCACTCAGTTTCAAAACTCGTCAAAATGTTATACCTATGGAGGCTATGACCACTATACCAATTAATGTCCGTACGATCCAAATAAACAACCTGAACAACGTCACGAATATCACTCTGACTATTGTTCAAGAGGATATGCAACTTATAAAAGCAGATATGGCCGAAATCAAAATGATGCAAAAAATGAGTGACTACACTTGGACCCAACATCCATACCAGTAGAAGGACTATTACATGAAAAACAGCATGTATAATATTGGAAGAAAAAGATTTGTGCACCGGACTTAATAGTAGATTGGTTAGAACATGTTATCCCTTTATTCCCAAAAGGACTTTTACATCTGGTATTACAATTGGATCCTCCTCTATATCCAATATCAGAAGCTTAAAGTCAATGGTTAAACAATGAAATCAATACGCTCTTGAAAACAGGAGCTATTTTATTAGTAGGAAAAACAAAACAGCGCCCTACCTTCTTACCCGAAAAAAAAAAAATCTTTCAAATTCGAAGGCTTCAAGACCTTTTTGCGCATGGCAGGACAAAACTGGTGGATTATTATTCTGGACCTAAAAGATGGATACCATTATGTATTAATGGACAAGAAAGCACAACGCCTATTGGGATTTCAAATAAACGAACATTTGTACCATTATCGAGTTTTATTATTCGGACTAAGCCAAGCGATGACATTTGGATTGCCCATCCTTGCAAAGCAACTTTGGAAAAAATAAGAGACTCAATGATCTTATGAGATTTAAGAAATTGGTTTCATCTTAGCTAAAAAAAGTCATTTAGAACCAACCCAACAACCAAAATTTTACGGAATGATTTTGAATACAGTAACTAGTATGGTGACAGCACCAGACTCAAAGATATACAATACTGTGCAATGCCTACAAATTCTCTTATTTGTTCCATGAATAACAGCTCGTCAGTTGTCTTCAGTTACAGGAAAAGTAATGAGTTTACATCCTGCCCTGGCTCAAGTAAAGGTCCAGTGTCTAGAATTCTACTCCCTAATAAAGGCGGAATATTGAAAGCAAAGAATGGACGATGGGCATGGAGGCCATCACAAATAATTTCAATATTTGTGGATGCCTCAACAACAGGATGGTCAGCAACATTAGGAAACAAACGGGCATTTGGAATCTGTAAATACAAGCACCAACATGTAGATATTGCACACCTCGAGGCAACTGCAGCTCTTCTCGGTCTGGAATCATTTTTACAAGAAATAAGGAAAAGGTGGATTACAATTTTTATCGACAATCGAGTAGCCCGGAAAACAGTGGGGTCAGGGGAAAAGCGACCATGGAAAAAGGAAACAATGCGCGAACTTTGGAATCTTTGCGATCAACACGATATACAATCCACGAGTTTCTGTGGGTACCTTCAAAATTGAATCTATCAGACGAATTAACAAGGATATTCGACGAATCTGTTTGGTCACTTGCCCAAAACTTATACGAAATATTAGACCAGCGTTAGGGATCAATTACAATAGACAGGATGGCAAGCTATCAAACAAGGAAAGTAATCCGCTTCAACAGTCATTTTCATTGTCCCGAATAAGAAGCAGTAGATTGTTTTACACAAAATTGGACATACGAAAACAATTATATCTGTCCTACACTAAGTTTAATTTACAGAGTGCTCGAACATGCTATACAGTGCCATGCAGCAATAATTTTAATCATTCCAGTTTGGGTATCAGCCCCATGGTGGCCTGTTCTCCTAAGACATACAATCGAGTTAATAGAGCTGCCTCCTGCAATCGAAAGTTTTATACCATGCCAAGGAGGGAATCTTCCCCGAACCTTGGAAAGATCACAAATGGAAATTCAGGGCTGTGAAGATTCGTTTCTAAATTTGCTTTTATCAAAGGCACAAACAATCCTATTACCAAAATCAACATATGAGAAACGTCTTTGTAGACTATGGGATGAATTCAACACCTTCAGTAATATACACCAACTTGCTTCATGCCCAGCTCATCCAAATTCTATTTTAATGTTTCTTAAATGGATCGATTTATTGGCACGACCTCAGAATCCATGTTTATATCTGCAGGCAATTAGAAAGTTCCATCTTAGAAATGGAGTAAATGATCCAACACTTGACTATAATGTTCAATGCTTGGTTACTAAATTAACAAAATTAGCTGCAATCGGTCGTGAAGCTGTCTGGCCTAGAGATCTTCTTCCAGTTGAAGAATTTCAAACTTATGTAGATAACCCTCCACCAAATACATCTCAGTTAATATGGAAATGTAATTGTGCCTTGATTGCAATTGGACTTCGTACCATGTGGCGACCAGCAGAACTTTGTACTTTACGAGTAAGAGATGTAAAGTTTAAAGAGGGAATTTGCTGGATCAGAGTAAATCGTTCAAAAAAGGACCAGTTAGCAAAAGGGAAATTTATACCGATTGATTCTACAAACTCTCCTTAATGTCCAGTGGGGCTATTATATGAATACTTGAAATTGAGAGAGAAAATATCAGAGATCCGGACCTACTTTTTACAAATATACGAGGAGGTATCATGACGACAGGTGCGATAAATGCTATTGTAAAAAGGGTAGCTCGACATGCAAATTTAGAAGGACGGTGTTCGGGATATAGTATACGTATTGGAGGTGCCACAAGTGCAATGAAAGCAGGTTTAACATTACTACAGATTATGAGTATTGGAAGATGGTTATCTCCGTCAGTGGCTTTATATCTTAGATCGGTGTCAACAACTTTACAAAGTACTTCTAAAAGAATGGGATTTTAGATTAGACTTTTACTAACCTTTCGATGCTCTTTTTTTTTTCCCATATCGTTATTCCATATGTGTACAAATAAAGGATCCGAGTGAGAATAAAAGCACTTTTCGCAAGAATTTCGGAACAATTTGGTTGTTGGGTTGGTTCTAAATGACTTTTTTTAGCTAAGATGAAACCAATTT
>CAJVPT010005623.1:0-11971 GCA_910592055.1 Acaulospora colombiana | reverse complement strand
GAAGCCAAAAAAGTAAGAGAGGAGATCAAATCAGCTTTAGAACTAAGATATGATGATCTCAAACACAATCAAAAGAAGATGGTAAACTCATTAACAAATAAAGAAAGAAGCAAAATAGTACTTGACTGGATCAAGGTCAAGCAAGATAGTATAGAATATATAATGATGAACAAAAAAGAAATTGAAAAAGAAATAAAAAGATACCATCAAGAGGTCTTCAAAAAATGAGATGTCAACTTTGCCATCTTACTGAAGAATGAAAAAAGGAATATGATCCCAAGCAGTACATCCAAAATGTATGGTACAACAATCTTCTAGAATCAATCACATACAAAGAACTAGAAGAAACTCTCTGTGTACTCCCAAATAACAAAGCCTCAAGAAAATCACAGATTAGCTATAAAATGCTAAAGAAATTGAGTCAAGAAGGAAAAGAATACCTGCGAAAGATGTTGAATATCTTCTTAATATAGGAAGTTACACCTGTATATTGGAAACAAAGTCACATATACCCAATAGCTAAACCAAAACCATGGAAGTGTGAATTGGCAAATACAAGACCAATCATACTACTGGAAGTTACCAGAAAGTGCTTTACCAAAATTCTAACCACCAGAATGGGAAATATTTGCAAGATCAACAATATTCTTAGGGGTCCTAACTATGTAGGATTGCCAGAAGAGAGTATAGCAGAACCTATTCAGATTCTCAACAACATCTGTGAAGATGCAAAAGAAAATAAAAAAGAGTTGTGGATACTTTTTCAAGACACAGCCAAGGTATATGATACCATTAGCCTGGAAATGCTAATCAAGACAATGCAAAGGATCAAAGTGCCCAAAGGTTTTATCAAAATCATGATAAACCTATTTCAAAATAGAGAGTTCAAAATAATATTTGAGAATGACCTCACAGAACCAATAAGGGCAGATGATGGAATAGATCAAGGAGAAACCATCTCACCACTGATGTGAAGAATTTCTTATGACCCTTTGCTATGTAAATTTCAAGAAAACATAGAACAGGGATACAAAATGGAAGTTTCATGGAACCCTGATCTAAATAATACCACTACTAAGAAGCTATAATCAAGACACGCAGCCATAGCTTTCATGGATGATACCACATAGATAGCAAGGTTCAAAGAAGATATGGAAAAGATCCTAAAAACAGCAAGAATCTTCTACAAAGCAAATAACTATCAGATTAATAGCAACAAATCAGTTTTGGTTACTATCAATAATCCCAACCACTATTCAGAAGAAGTTTATGTAGAAATCAACAAAGAAGTAGTTAGAGAGTTAGACAGAAGAGAACAAGCAAGATTCTTGGGAATATGGACCAGTAACCAGAAAACTGCAATTGAACTCAAAGAAAGGGTCTTAAAAGAAATCAATACTGTTACAAAAGTTCTCAAAAACAAGAAATTGATTGATAAGCAAGCCCTTTATATACTAAATAGAGTATTGATTCCAAGAATAGAATCTAGAATGCAGCACAGCATATTGTCCTGAAAAATATGCAATAACCTGACAGTAGCATATCGTAAGCTCTTCATGAACAAAGTAGCCTTATGTAGATCTATTTCCAATAGTGTGATTCATCATCTGAAGATGCATAATCTTAAAAGCATATGGATGTTTCAAAAAGAAGGTCAAATAATTGGACTCTGTAATAGAATAAATGATTAGGGTCCAGTAGAACTTATAACAATTATCAGGTTGAAACAAGCACAGATTAAGCACTAAAAGCCCCACAATCTCCTCTTATGTGAATCCCTAGATAATCTCGATAATAAAAGAAATTTCACATTACAAGTTCTAAAGTTAACTAAAGACTTGGAACTAACTTTTCAGAGCTGGAAGTAGAATGATATTTTTGAGTGGACCAAAGGTAATAGTCCAATTCAAGAACACCTAATAGTAGAAGAATATAGAAAAGCAATATCATCTTTGTGAAATAACAGATTAATGTACATAGACCGACTGTTAAACCAAAACCCCACAAAGTTCAAAAAGTAATGAATAATTTAACTTATTCAGCATACTAGCAAAGGCCCTATTCCAGGATAGTATGATATACTACAAAGAACCATAGCTAAAGAAAGTATAGAAGACCTTATATCACATTGGAAAAAGGGATAGGAAGAAAAGTGGCTACCAAAATGCATTAAACCTGAACCCGGCAGAGATAAACGAAAGAATACCTGGATAGTTACCCAAAATGAGAATCAACAAATAGTATGGAGAAAACTGATTCAGAAAAATAGCCAAGGTACTGTGATAATTTATCATTTCAACCATTAAGAAACAGAAGATGGCCTAGAAACAATTCTTACCAAATGCGCAGGATGCTCACTAAATAATAGAAATGGAAATGAATGTAATATAGAAATAGAATCAGATTTGGTTTATACTATACCATTCTTAAACCATCAAAAAAATAATAGAAGAGCACAATCACTAAAAGTTCCTTGCTTCTTATTGGAACTAGATAGTATAATGATTAAGAGTATAGTTCCAGAAACCCAAGATCTGACAAATAACCAAATTGAAAAAAATAGAACAAGTATTAATAGGAAATTGGAAACAAGAAATACTCAGAGACAATGTTAAGCAAGAAGTATATCAAGATCACCTACTTGAAATTCTTCAGCATAATCAAGGATCACAGGAGAAGCTGACCTTCTACTTCGATGGATCCTTAATCAATCATGGAAATGAGAATACAAAAATGTGTGCAGCATGGATACAAATAGAAGGAGTTGAAAAAGAAAGTAAATTTCAAATAGAAGTCAAAAACTGGCCCTCGTCCACAAGGACAGAATTGGTAGCACTGGTTACAATAGTTTTAGTAGTTCCGATAGACAGTACTGTCGAGATCTTCACAGATAGTCAAGTCTGCATCTCTAATTGAAAAAAGCTAGAGAAAGAAGACTTGAAAATAACACATAAAAGATGGCTAAAAGAAAAGAATTGGTCATTATGGGTGAGAATGCTTGATCTTATAAAGAAAAAGCATATCCAACTAACTTTGACCAAGGTTAAAGCCCATTCTAATGGTCCATGGAATGAAGAAGCAGACTGATTGGTCAAAGAGACATTAAATCTATCAGCAATGGAATGAAAGAGTCTTAAATCAAGCAAGATATCCACAAAAACTATACGGCAAGAAGAAATGATAGACAGTCCAATATGATAGTTCATCAAGCAAATCAATAAAAGATCAACAGCTCTATCATAGATATAGCAATACAGAACAGAGACAAAATGGCATCACCAAGTTCGCAAACATCAAACCTACTCATGGGATCTGGCATGGGATAGATTAAAAAATGGAAATATATGAGATACCTCCTTAAAAAGCTTACAGAGAAGAAGTTTCGTGATTAAATTGATCAATAATGAACTACCTACCTTAAGCAAACTAGTAATAAGAAGACCAGACCTATACAAGCAAGCAAGATGTATAATATGTAATCAATATCAAGAAATAATAGAACACTTATTAGAATGCTTTGGTCATAAGATGGAGATCCTAGTAGCATGACAAAAAGGATCTGAGACTTTTCTTAAAGAATTCGACAAGTTGTATCAAGAACGTAAGAGGGAAGCAGATGAAAAAATGGTATAACTAATAGTTGACAATAGAAAAGAAAAAAGCAAATTAGATAAATGGGCCTCCAGACTAATAGAATTAGCCTCGCAAACCGGTTCAAGCACTTTCAACTTTTACGCAGGATTAGTAGAAAGGGACACAATTAAAGAAGCTGCTAACCTAAACTATTATAGAAAAAAGCTGGGAACAATGGCAAAAATGGATTCTAAAAGTACAAAAGAAGATTTGCAACCAGATCTGAAAACAAGTCTGGAACATGAGATGTGAAAAGATTATGGAATGGGACAAGAACAAAGAATTGATAGAAAAGCAAAATATAAGAAAGCCCAGGAAGCAAGAAGGCAAGATCCACAAGATAATCCCAGTTACAAAAGTACAAGACAAAAAAAAAGAAGTGAAAGAGAGGGAAAACAAAAACCTGGTAAAAATTATAAGAAATGGGATTAAATATGGGATGAAGTGATTGGGGTTTTGATTCTTGTCAGAACATAATGCAGTGATCCGCAGTAGTAACCTGTGGGTGATGATGTTAGAAGTTGAAAGGGTTTCTACCTGAACTACCATAGACCACTGCATACAATACCCCCCCTAAAGTAATACCCCCCTTAAATAATACCTGGCAGTATTCAAGAAAATTGTTACTCAATAAATGATTACTACCCGGGTATATTAAGCTAGAGCCAATAAAATTGCAATATGAATAAGCAAGTGAAAGATATGTCAGATAATAATAAGAGACTGAATATTCCGCCATTTATACTACCCCCCTTCTAGTAGAATACCCCCCGGGTACTAATCAATTTATCATGGGGTAAATTGATTAATACCCAGGATATTGTATGCAGTGGTTTACGGTACTAACGGAATGATAAATCACTTCTGAAGTTGCACTTAGAGTCCTAGATAAATGTAAGACTTTGATAAGTGAGTTAATTAGAAATTTAGCTTTAATGACACATATATAATGTATAGTTTACAATTGTTTAATAAAGCACACATAACTAGCCCGATAGAAAGTTATAAAAAAAAATAATAATAATCTAAATTCATAACACAATAACTTTAAGGTTTTTCTGCATTACCAAATTAGTTTTAAGGAATAAACAAATCTTCACCACATGTTAAAAACAACAAAGCACAAATTAAATCTATTAATTTATAACGCATAACAAGTGCAACAATGTCAACAACATGAAGATTATTATAGAACACAAAAAACGTGAAATTTATATCCTGGAAATCCTAATCAACTTATCAAATAAGTATGATCAAGAAAAAAAACTATGGGCAACACAAACAATTCTCAATATACTGTAATCTCTATACAAGAAGACAACCCCAACCAAGTCCCTAGTCCTACAAGATGCTCAATTTTAGATAGCATTATAACTAAAATTCTCAATATTGACTACATCACTTTCACTAAAACTACAATTCTAAGACAATATATCCTATACTTATAGACTCAAGGACAAGGAAAAAAGAATGATTTGCTGGCCCCCTTCTTGGAAGACAAGTATATAGAACTAATAGAACAAGAAGAAAAAACATATTGGTAACAACAAATAAAGCAAGAAAACAGAGTTACAAACAACCCACATTCAAGTTCAACAAAACTACCAAATTAAAAAGCAGTTGTGGAAATTCAATCAACATACACAATAGAAGTTTCCAACAATATCAAAATAGAAATAGGTGATAAAAAAATTAAAGATCAATTGGAAATAAAGAAAATTCAAGAAGAAATCAAAGGAGACAATATCGCAGAACCACAATTCTATAATACTAGAAATGGATCAAAATTAACTAGTATTAATTCATTTCATATTATCAAAAATGGAGCATATAAACTAGGAATCTTAATATCCAGAATATTAGGAAAAAGTAAAAAAGAAAGAATGGCATATCTTCAAAATGCTCTCAGCTTACCAAAGAAACTTCAACTATGCACAAAAGAATTTCTCAATGGTAATACTTGAACAACCTTTACTTTTGAAGAAAAAGAAGATACTCTAAATTGTTTAGAGAAAGTCAACAAAAAGGAAGATGAGGATTTCATGATAATATTCATAAGTATGGAAAAATAGGAAAAGTCAGAATTTCCATCTGATAAAAAGATTATTAGGGAAAAAACAAAAGAAGAAAACAAAGATCTATTTATAACCCTAATCAATATAGATTATAGCTATACATGGCAAGAAGTTAAGGTAGCTTTACAAATATATGGAAAACTCACAAATATTTATATATACAACTACTCAAGATCAAAATAAAAAATTAAGACATGAATCATTTCTTATAAATGAAACAATAAGCTAAAAGATCTATGGATAATCCCAATTAAAACAGAAGTAATAAGAACTATTTTCACTTAATATGAACCCACTGATCAAGAAGTTGACAAAATCAATAAAGAGCATAATAGCCAGTTCTTAAGACTATATAGAACATACAACACCTTTACAAGCTTATTAGTATGTGCCTTAAAACAAACCAAAGAAAAAGCTTATTATATACTTAGAAATCTATATACACTCAAGAGAAGGGGATACATAGTTATATGTTTTGCGATAGCAGAAGAACTTAATAAAGCACTCAAACAGTATATCTTCTATATAGATACAAACTTACATAAAGGGCTAAAAAATATTTCAAGATAGACATGCAATAACAGGATGAAACTATAGAAGAAGCAAATATCTTATCACAAGAGAAACATAAAAAAGCAAAATATAGAATTAGCAGTATTCATCTCGAAGAAACAGATGAATCTAGTACAGACCAATATAATAATCACTTGGGTAGAACAGATATTAGATTCAATAGAAAGCCTATATGAAGAGAAACCTTATAGAAGAATCTGATTCTGGATATAATACAGAGTTTGAAAAAAGAAGATCAAGATTTCATAAAACAAATATAAGAAAGTCAAGATAAAGACGCAACCAATAATCAGCAACATAAAGCAATAAAGAACTGATCAATATATAGTAAAGAAGATATAGAATACACAATTCCAGAATTACTAACAATGAGACCACTAAATCTAAAATAGAACAGAACTCATTGTAACAAATTCTATATAGTTTAAACAAATTAAATAGTAGAATGAGTTGCATTGAAAAAGAAATCCAATCCTACTTTGGATCTATAAGATAAAAAGGAGCTAATTGCTCCTAAAAGTTGCACCAGTCCAAATAGAAAACACCAGTGAAGAACAAGACTCACAAGAAGAATCTAGTACTTCCTGGACCAAAAACAATTCCAAAGACAACAATCTAACAATAAATATATATTTTTTAAACAATTTCCCTATCACTACACAACATCTAAACAACTTCATAAAGTCAATCAAAATAAATACTATTAATAAGAACCTTAAAGAACAAATAATATATCAGAATAATACATTGCAATCCACTATAGAAAAAATTATAACTATAGGGATACACAATGTAAGAGTAATAAACACAATACTGAACCAACAATATTTATAAGATATGATACAAGAACTAGATATAGGAATCATGGATAGTAGTAAAATAAAATTAAGGAGTGAAGCAGTAGAATATGCCTTCAAGTTCCAAAAGACACATAAATTCTTCTACAGTTGTAATGATATCAAACATAGAGAATTAGATGTAGGTCTCCTTATAAACAAGATATATAAAAAGAAATTGAAGTCGATCTAAAAAATAGAAGGCTATATCATAGATGCAAACTTCCTCTCAAATAAATGTAAACTATGTATATATCAAATTTACCTACCATCTGAAAAGACAGAAAATAGACAAGTTCAACAAATACTGCAAAAAAGAATCCTAAATAAACAATGATGGAAATTTAAGATCATCATTATAGGAGATTTTAATACAGTAGTAAATCCAATAACAGATTGATCCCCATCTTAAAAGAAGGTAATATGGTACAAAAAAGTTGAAATTGATATCCTTAGTTTCTTAGAAGATTGGAACTTTACTGATATCCACAATATATGGAAACAAAACAAGAGTACATACATATGATCTAACAATTACGCTTATAGTAGAATTGATTATATCTAGTTCATAACTGACATCAGCCAAGAAAACCTAAATGATTTTAAAAATATTCCAATGGAGTCAGTTACAAATAGTGATTATACTCTTCTTTTAGTTATGTTAATAAATGACAACTTGTTAAAAGGTAAACAGTATCAAAACTAGAAAAGAACACAAGACAAAAGGATCTCATATTCTATAAACTTAATACTAATGCAATAGAAAAAATTTAAACAATGGATTGAAACCAAAATAATAGAATATGACCAATTGCATCTATATTCTGAAAACTCAACATGAACTCAAACAAGGCTGGATAAGGCATGACAGAAACTTGAAAATATTCTTGTCAAAGGTGCATATAGCACTCTTAAAAAGAAAAGAATATATTTAATACCAGAAAAGAAAAGATTTGATTTACCAATAAACAATTAAGAGTACAAAACTTATAGAGAAATCAATAGAATCTACTACTTGTTAAAAAAGACTAATCATAGTTGAAATACAAACACTAAAGACAAACTTATACAAGTGATCAATAAACTTCACTCCTTATTCAAGGAAATAGAGGATTGGAATCTTACAGCTCTTCAATCCTTAGAAGAAGTTCAAGTTCAACTCAAAAATATTTCCAATATAGAATACATATTAAGAATAGCCTGTAAAAAGAAAGAGAGTTTATATATTAAGAGCCAGATCAACAACGCACTTGAAACTAGATGTGAAGGTCTCAAAAATAATCAAAAACGAATGTTATACTCTCTACTAAACCAAAAAAGACCCAAGATAACCTTAGATCGAGTTAAGACCAGAAATCAAAATGGAGAAGAATATATTGCTATTAATCTACAATCAATTAAACAAGTGGTTAAAGACTGATCTGTAGATCAATAATGCAATGGGTACATTCCCAGATCACTATTCATGAGTTACTGGTTCAATCCCACCTAGAAACAGTTTTTGCAATATATAGATTACATTATACAAGATGCATGCTCATCACTATATGCACCCTTGTACTCACAAATAACCTATAGATTTTTACCATCCAACCATAGTGTAAAAACTCAGGTCATCCAAGCCTTGGCCAGTTTTAGTGCTAAGGAAATCTTTAATAAATCTACTATCTAGAATATGCATGGATCCAAGACAAGCCAGGAAAAATGCTAATTAGTTCAAGCCTCTTAACAGAAATGGGAAGAATATCCACCTCTTGTCAAAATTACTTCCTATGGAAGATAAAGGAGACTTTGGTCATTTGTACCTGTCAAAATGTAACAGGCTATAACAACAATTAATGGAAGATTTCTATAATCACAAAACTAATGGCTATCAATGAGGACAGCTATTGCAGAGGTTGATGGTTAGCATTAGCATCACATTGAGCAACCTGTAGGAGCAGATCCTAGAAGAAGAAATTTGAAAACAATCACCAAGGTAACCAATCCAATAGAAGAAGCAATTTGTTATGAAATAATCAAGAGAAATTCCTGCAAGACCAACTTGCAAGAGTGGTTAAAAATGAGGCAATGAAAGGCTATATGCCACCCAATTATATAATACCATTGAATTGCCTGGATATCAAGAACATAATCAGAGATTTGTGCCATCTAAATTTCGACTAGCTTGCAGAGAACTTAAACATGGCAGGGATTATCCATGAAACCCACAATCATTAAGTGGTAAACAAGACCTTACTAAGGAATATACAATATAACCCTTGAAGATTAATAATAAGAAGTCCATAGTAACCTTTTGGAATGCTATAGTCCCGGGCAGAGCAGAGCAACTGATGAAAATAGTATCACTAACATAGTAAAATTAGCAAACTTGGTTAGAATAGGTAATTAAAAAATAAGGTTATACGAATTGCTCATATAATCCAAAAAATGTATTACGGATTTTTCAATAAAGATTTGCAGTTGGATTAGTTAAAAAAAAAAAAAAAGGTGGTTAAAGACTATTACTGAAAAGCTTTCAAGCAACGAAATATTAACTATAAGAACCTTAGTCCTGAATGAAAAAGAGAATATTAATCAAAAGATTGGATAAATTTAGCATAGTATTCTCTTTACAGAAAGGAATCACAATAGAAGAGATCGAGACAACACTAAAAAACCTTTCTAAAAAGAAAGCATTTAGTTCATCACATATTAGTTATAAAATGTTTAAAAACTTGGGCTCTCAAGGAAAAAGGCTCTCAAACAACTATATGATTAGATAATTAAGATAGACCATATATCAAGAAAATAGAAAAAAAGTAACATCTATCCAATATTCAAGCCAAAACCATGGAACTGTAGTCTAAGCAACACAAAATCTATAATATTGCTAGAAATGCTTCATCAAAATATTGACCAATAGACTTGCTAGTATATATAAAAAGCATAAAATCTTACAAGGACCTAACTTCACTAGCTTACAAGGAGAAAGTACAGCTGAACCTATCCAACTTCTAAACAGTATCTGTGAAAAAGCCAGAGAAAAGAAAAGAAACTATGGATCCTTTTTCAGGATACAGCCAAAGCATATTATATGATTAGTCTCAAGATGTTGGAAAGATCTATGACCAGAATCTGTATTCTAGTTACTAGTAGATAACTAATCATAGATCTCTTTGAAAATAGATAATGCAAAACAATTCTTTCAATAGAGCTTTCATATTTAGTTATAGCTAGTGATAAAATAAATCAAGGAAAAACAATCTTACCTTTACTTTAGAGAATTTTTTATGATCTATTATTATACAAAATTCAAAAAAATCCAAATTACAGATATATAATAGAAGAAAAATGGATACCAGACTTTCAAAAGTCACATCTTAAAGAAAACTTTTTCTAAGGCAAGTAGTAATAACATATATGGATAATACTACTTGGATTGCCAAATTCAAAGCTGGTATGAAACATATTTTGAAAGAGGCCAGACAATTTTACTAGGCAAATGATTTACAAATTAACAGTGAAAAATCCATCCTCCTGATTTTCAACTGAAACAGTAAAGATCTAGACATAGTTTATATAGAGACAGACAAATTAATAGTCAAGTAACTAGATAAACATAATTAAGCAAGATTCCTGGATATCTAGTTAGAAAGAAGACACAACAATTGTGATACTATTAATTTACTTAAGATAGAGATTAGAACAGTAACCCAAGCAATTAGCAATAAAAACCTAACTGAAAAATATGTCAGGTATATTATAAATAGAGTTTTAATCCCTCATATAGAGTACAGAATATAGTATATATACTTAAATAAGAAAGTTTGCAATGATCTAACAGCTATATATAGAAAAGCTTTAAAAAACAAAGCCTTAATTTATAGAACAATGCCAAATAGTTGTATATACAACAAACAAATCTATAGGCTCAAAAGTGTATAAGAAATCCAACTTGAAAATCATATAACAACACTGTTCTGTCAATTAAATAACAGTGAAGCTTCAGGAATTGCAATAGTCATTTAACTTAAACAAAGTCAACTCAAATACTAAGACCCCAAAAACATACTTAATGATCCAATAGAAGTCAAGACAATTGAAAAAGAAAATCTTGTTGCTACAACTCTGGTCATGGCAAAAAAGCTATAGATTACATTTAACAGTTGGAGATGAAAAAAGATCTTTAATACTTGAAGAGGCATCATGTCTATCAAGACAATTATAATTAATAAGAAAAAATACATAAAAGCTATCCCTTCTCTAAAAAGAAACAAAATAATGTTTTTGGATCAATTAATTAATATAACTACATTAACAATAAAAGAATGGAGAGCAGTTTAAATTTTTGCCAGTACTTGTAAAGGTCCTATTTCAAGTTGATATACACAAACTAGAGCAAAGGTGATAGAACAATAAGATCTGCTAAAACAGTCCTATCAAACTCTAAAATAGATTGAACATGAACTTCAAATGATAAAAGTGGCTTCTAAAATGAACAAATAGAAAATCAATTCGAGAGTTTTGACTGAAACAACAGAAATTATTATAGAAAAATTCAAAATGCAAAACAGAGAAGTACTTTTTACATTATATCAACTTACCTATAATTCTACAACAAATAGTACTACCTGTCATTCTCATACATCCAAGTATTCAATGATTTCATATACATCCCAAACCTAGTTATTATTACAACTAAATAGATAAGAAACTTTTAGAAAAAAGAATTTACTTATACTTTCAGAAAACCCCATAGACTGGCAGTCCATAGTATCAATAAATGAATTAACTACTGTAACATGTGCAATGTTAGGAAGTCATTTCATCATTATGTATCTTAGTTAAAGGAAAACTTTATTAAATGTAAAC
>CAJVPT010005622.1:0-11971 GCA_910592055.1 Acaulospora colombiana | reverse complement strand
AGCCTCTAGTGGCCTAAAAAGACTCAAGTACGCACTTCCTCTACTAAGGGCAAGAAGGTTCTAGGAAGTAAAAGGACACAAGTGGAGTGTCACCTTACAAAGCTGGAAGTGACAAGATATAGAAGTTCTGTTGGTAGGGGAAGGCTTATTTTCCACCTTCTCACATACTGTCTTATACCCTCTTAAAGTATTTACTATTTTTCATGGTTTTCTTGGGAATTTTTCCTATCTCAGTTTAACCCTGAATTTTTGGTAGCACAATATCACCGGGCATCTGATTGGTTGATACAAAACATATTAGTAGCTAAATGTAAACAAGCTCCTATTGATCACCTCACATATTCTGATGACATCATTGGTAATTGAAAGAGAGATCAAGGATACGAACTCCTCCACTCCTCCAAATAAAGTTTAACTAAAGTAAAGAAATCATGAGACCATTAGGATGGATACTAAATTCCCTAGATGGTGAAAAAATGGTTATTTGTTTAAGCCAAGGCCTTCAACTTCTTATCATCCTAGTTAGGCAAAGTGCACGAAGAAGGTTATTTCCTTATCCTGGTCAGGTTGTAAGATCAAAAAGCAGAGGAATATAAAATACTATTCTTCTTTAGGATTGAGAATGCATTTCTCCAGATGTTGAGTAATGATATCGCAATTAAGATGAATACCAGTAAAATTTCTTTAACTAGGCATGGTTGCTAGAAGATATCAGAAGTTATATAACAAGACTGAAAAGTCACATAAGAACCTGGGGTCTACCATTAGTTGTCTTCTTTTGTGTGGGTAGATACAAAATCAAGATCAAAAGAAAGAAAGTGTTGAGCAAGACATTGAATCCGAGTAGGTGATAAGTATCTCAGATATTACAAGAAAATAATCAAGAACACAGATGGATAAGTTCTTCAGATGATTAGAAAGAAGAAGGATATCCTAGAAGGGTTGACTCCTAATGAGAAGAGGTTTTTAGCAGAGGTTCTTTGGAGAACATGGAGCATTTTAATTTTCTTTTTTTTTTTCATTTTCATGTAGTGTGCTTGCACATTTTTAAATATACCCTTTTCATTTATTTTTCTTTTTCCCTTTTGTAGTTTCTTAAATTCAGTTCCTTGAAGGATAATAAGCAGTGACAACCTGCTGACAATAATAGGTAAATTAGGAGAGTCTTCATTCAAAACATAGTTCAGAATGAAATATTGTTCCCAAGGTTGTAATTAGAGGCTGAATCTCTTTTAAGAATTGAAAGTCGTTAACGAGTGTATCAGTACGAGTCTTTTAGTTTAACCATGATGCAATTGCCCTATATATCTCTATCAGTTTTCTTAATGATTAATAAACACACAGTACTGGCCTGACCACGAGTAAAAAAAAAAAAAAATAATAATAATATATAAATATGAATGATTTTTTTCACAAGTTTTATAAATTTTTTGAATAAATAGTTGTCGAATTTTTAATGAATGGTCAATGAACTTTTAATAAATAATTTAATGAATAGTTACTAAATATTTAATAAATTGTTAATGAATTTTTAATGAATAGTTTTAATGAATAGTTGCTGAATTTTTTAATGAATATTTGATAAATTTTTGATGAATTTTTGATGAATTTTTTGCAAATTATTAATAAATTAAAATGTTAAATTTTTATTGAATTGTTAATAAATAATTTTGTAATGAATTTTTAATAAATTGTTAATGAATTATTGTCAGATTATTAATAAATTATTTGATGAATTATTGATAATTTTTTGACAAATTGTTAATATGTCAATTTTTTTTATTGTTAAATTTTTAATTGCTGAATTTTTGATTGTCAAATTTTTTATTGCTAAATTTTTTATTGTTGAATTTTTGATTGCCACTTTATTGCCAAAATAGTAATATATCAAGTAGCAGCAATTGAAAAGAATTTGAGAATATTTTTATTATTAAATTTATCAAATTCAGTAATAATTCAGCTACTAAATAACACAATTTTGACTAATTTAAGTAGATATGATATATTGGCCTGATTTGTTAAATTTGATAAATTTGATTACTTTGATTACCAAATAATTAATATTCAATTATATATATAAAGGTCAGCTGTCCAAAGCAATTGACTCAAGGTTTTTTCTACTAAATTTTCTTATTATTGATATTATATATTTCTAATAAATCTTCTAATTAAAACAATTTACCCAAAATCAATAATAATTCAAGATTCTTTTCCATTCACTTGTGGCATAGCAACCCAGGCTACAAAACAACAAAGAGAAACTAATCATAGAGAGACCCAAGAGACAACAATATATAACCAGCAGGTTGAACTACAACATAGATAATATATCCAAGAGAAAGGCCATCCTCATCAAAAGAAACAAAGAATAGTTACCAGAAAAGAAACACACAACCACAACCCAAAGTAAAAACAAAAACAAAAAACATCTCTCCCCCTTCAAGACTATCTTCGCTTTCAAACAAAGCTTCTCCAACAATACCATGACAATAACCAGCAGCAATGAAAACAACAATAACAGCTCTAGCTCATAGAGTGAACAAGTTGAATAAGAACAAACTTCGGCACCAGCACCTCAGGAACATGCTACTAAAGAGAACTTCTCTGAGCAACACCTGGCAAGGATAGATAACTCTGACATTGACATGGACATCAATGAAGAACCATCAGAAACAAAGGATGACTGGCAGACTGCTGACAACTACAAAGAAAAGAACAAACAACTGGCAATACTCACACCTGGCATAAGACCCTGACCCAGGTTCCTCTTTGATCCCAGAATTAGATACAGATGGGAAAGAATCAAACTCAGAGTAAAAGCTTCACTAATACCAGGTGACAGTATACACAAGAAGATATTTTTCCTCACCAAAGCTTTTAACTCTTTGGAAGACTTACTGCTCATCCAGAACGAATAACGAGAAGAGGAAGACTACATCATTACTATCTTTGGTGATCAGCAAACAGCAGATGATGCAAGCAACCTTATTTTACCAAACACAAGTAATCTCTGCTTATCACACATAGAAAAAACCATATACAAGCTTAATAAGGAATGTAATATTAGGGTATGAGATATCCCCCTGAATACAAGACTCATAGACGTACAACAAACATTCGCCAAATTTGGCCAGATCAACAATATCAAGTTGACAATAAGAAACATGTGGCAATTAGCAACTATTACCTTCACTAATAAAGAAGATAAACTTAAACTCATCAATTAATAGAGCATACTAATTAAAGCACATTGAGTCAGAATCTTCGATGCTTAATGGGATCTGGAACAGATGAAGAGCTGTGGCACTCACTCTCTCAAGTTAACAAACCTCCCACCTAACACAAATGCCTTTGATCTCAAACTAATTTTCAAGAGACAGGGACAAAAACCTGCTACACCCCCCACCTCCTATTTTACAAACCTAGGAAATAGGCTGTTTTCAGCTTTGAAAATGAGGAATTCCTTCAGAAAGCTCTTAACCAAACATTTATCCTTGGAGAAACAATCCTAAAGTGCAAACCAATTAAAACCAAACTATATACCATTTGTGACAGCTCACAACACTTGGTCACGTAATGCAACATCAAGGAAAAAGGAGAACAGTGGAAAGAATTCAATCAAGAATAGGCCAACAAATTTGGAAAACTATATCAACGTTTCAAACCAGTCAACTCCACCCCTATATGTAAACTCGCTCCACCTGCAACTAGAAAAGCTTTTAATTGCCCTGGATCATATACATCTGCTGTTAAATACAGGACTCAGTAACAACACTAGACAAATGCCAACCATGACTTCAATTAGAACATAATAAACATGCTCGCAGCAATCCAAGCCAAGCTCAAATCAATTAATGAAGCTATACACAACCTCGATGAAAGAATCGACAATTTGGAACAATACTGTTATAATAACGCAGAAGTAATGGAAGAAAACCACAATCAAGAAACCATTTAGACCACACCAGACTTTTTACAACTAATCAATATGAATGATATTTAACAACAATAATAGCAGCTTCACAACTCAATCGGTAACATGGACTGAACTATAAATGCTTAGTATCTACTATCACAAATATCCTATTAGGATCCTCAACCATATCTCCCATCACAAGACAATAATCACAATGAGCAATAATCAATCAACTGATAATACTTCTCTTTAACAACCAAACGCTTCATATAACATAACAAACAAGACAACAAAACAAGACAATCCACACCAATACTCCAGCACAATCACACATACTATACATTAAGACACATTTATAAAAGAATCTTTCACTTCAAAAGAAAAAGAGAACAATATACAAAATCCTATTTCTAGACCCTTTTGAACCATTGCAATATGCAACTGCCAAGGACTAAACAACTTGATAAAAAGAACACTTTGGATGGAAACATGGAAGAAAGAAGCATGGAATATCATAATCTCAATAGAGACAAAAGGAAAGGCTGCTGAAACTAAATATTGGAAGACACAAGGGTTCACTAGCTAGTAGCACAGCAATTACAACATGGGCACTGGTATCAGTATTACCATTAGAAAAGACATCGCCGACAGAGTAGTTCACATAGAAAAAAAATTGAGAAGGCTCATATATATTGATCTAGCCCTCCCAAACAAAAGATTTTGTAGAATCATAGATGTATATTCATCTGCAAAACTAGATAGTGAAAGGAATGAAACATAAAAACAAATTATTTCTTGGATAAAGCAACACAATCACAAAAACTGGCACATTATACTAGGAAGGGATTTCAACTCATGCCTCCTACCAAAAATAGATAGAGTTTCTAGTAACAGAAAAATAGCAAAGCGTACTCCTAACCCCTTCTTTCAAAAGCTAGAAGAGTTCGACCTATTCGACACCTTCAGATATTACAACCCTCATGATAAAGAATATACTTGGTATAAGACAACCAGTACAATCCATGCAGTCAGCCATATTGACATGATCTGATACAGTTTCAGACCCTCCTGAAGTTCTATTGATGCATATATAGTAGACAACATCAATATTAGCACAGATCATAGAACTCAAATCACATATATGGAGACTTGAGAGCTCAAGTCCCCCATAAAACATCTGTGCTGCCCCATGCTTCACTTGGCAAGCTACATCTGATGAGCAATGGCTAGCTTTCACAAATGACCTAGACTCTTCTAAAGACTATCTAGCAGCCAAACTCTTACAGAACAACCCAGACATCAATCAGATATGGAATACCCTTTGTGATATAATCCTCAAAACTGCAAACAGACACATCCAGAAGTTTAAGAAAAAACAGAAAAATCACTGAAAGAGACCAGTCACTAATAAACTACTTCTTCTCTTACAATTGAACGAATATAGAAGACAGCTAGTCCTCCATGAGAAAAAGTCAGACAAACACTGTCCCAGTAAAAGTGATACACTTCACAAGATCATCTCCACTAGAATTCCACTACCTGAATGGATCCTTAACCGAAACACTGAGGACATTATATCTAAAATAGATATATTTATTAAGATCGAAAGACTTACCATTAAAAAATCAATCAAGGAAAAAACCAAGATTGATATAAAGAAGTGGAAAGAACTTCGCAACACCTGGTTTAATCAAGACAAAAAACAAATAATTCAATCCATACTTGACCAATCCAGAAAGAGCATCATTACTAGTAAACTAATTAATAATACAGCCATTGAAAAGCACCTTATCCCCAATTCTTTGAAAATTAAAAAAGTGGTCCATTTGCACTTCAAAGAATGGATCAAACAGCATCATTTATATGAATACAGGAGAACCATTTGGCAACAAGAATATGAACCCAAGGAAAACATTGATCCAAGCTGGTATAGGGAAGTTAACCTTCCCATAATACTCACTGAACTTACCAGATGCCTCAAGAAAACCAGTAACAAATCTGCTCCCGGCCCCTTACAAATACTATATATAGCATATAAACATATGAGCAAAGACTTCTTGGAACTTATCACAATCTTCTTCAACAAGCTCTTAGACAAAGAAATAGTCTCAAAGAAATAAAAGAGGGATACAATATACCTCATCCCCAAACTGAAGAAATGGCATCACGACATTAATATCACATGCCCTATAACTCTTCTAGAATCAATTAAGAAGCTATTCACAAAGATTCTCACAAACAAATTGGCAAAGATCCTCACAAACAACTCTATTTTGTCCCCACACAACTGGGCTGCACTACCTGGACACAGTACTAGAGAACCTATAACAATAATAAATCAAGTCTTAGAGAATGCAAGATACATACATAGACTATGCTACATACATGAGCAAAGCTTACGACACTGTCAACATAGAAAGACTGGTAACCTCCATGTACCAGATCAAAATCCCAACCCAAACCATCAATCTCATCAAAAACTACTTTCACAATTGACAAAATACTATCATCATATACTTTGGCCATATTCAGTCAAAGAAGGCATCGACCAAGGTGATACAATATCCCCCCTACTCTGATGCATATACTATGATCCACTCATCATTACCATTAGCAACATAAAAGGATACCAACTACAATGCCATAAACCTCTACAAAGCAATCTCACCCTTCCAAACATAAACATATTCATTACAGCATATATGGATGACACCACTTTCATTATTCAGAACAGAAGGGATCTCCTGGATATCATTAACATTAGTACCTCCTTCTACAACTTGAATGACATCACAATCAATCTACACAAATCAGAATTGCTTATACTTAATGCATCTCAAAACAATATTCATGTCAACAACTTTGAAATAATACCAACAGACTCAACAATAGCCATCAGAGTTTTAGGTATATGGCATGAAGCCAAAGCTGGCAAGAAACATCAACAAAAGCTGATTATGTTCAAGATAACCACCCTCTGTAATACACTCACCAGGAAATAAATCACAGACAAAATACATCGATACATCATAAACCATGTAATCTTCTCCACTATAGAATATCTCTTATAAGACCTAGTCCTATTACAAGAAGAATGTGACAAAATTGATAAAAAAATTAGACAGAGTTTCAGACAACGGGTCAGCCTGGTCCATTCAGTACCCAATACAATGATTTACCTCAACAATCAATACAGCATCATGGAAATACAAACAAGACAGCTGCAAAAACATACCAGTGATATTTGACAGTTGTTTTTCAACTCAAATATAGTCAGCAACATCATGCATAGCAGCACACACGAGCTCCAATGACTCATATGGCAGAAGAAGGAGATCCTTAATACCTGTCTACACATCTTTAAAATCAAGACCAATTTCTTACAAGACTGCCTTCAGAACATTCAGAGACATAACATAAATATCATCAGATCTACTACAGAAAACAACAGGCACTAGAACCTATATCTCATTGAAGACTTTGTCAAACAAGACTGGTACTCAAAACACAGAGTAGCCTTTAGAACCCATCAGCTCTTCTGGATCAAACAACTAATCAGCTTGTATATGACTAAACCATTAGAGTAGCAACAGGTCGGAGCCCTATATAACAAAATAATTAAAAGAAAAGAACCAATATGGTTTCTATATCTCCAATAACAGATAATATCATACCTTCAAAGTATCCATGCTCCTTCATCCCTCAACCCACTCATTCAAATCGAACCAATCAACCCAGGACAAACACAACACTCCTGATATATTACGCATTTTAGATACCAACAAGTTCTAGGCAAACGCATTAGTGAAAAACTCAACACTATTAAAATTAAACACTATACTATGACAAACAACTCTCTGATAAATGCCTGTACTGGTTGTAACATCTCTAACATCACTGACAATAGAGGTAAAATCTATTGCATAGAAGCATCAAAAGCTTGTACCTTCAAGATTTCTGTAATCAATACTACAAAATTATGCAGTTCACTTGACTTCACCTTAAAGAAAAGAATACAAACATCACCTGATAACATTAAATACTTCCTGACAGAGCCCAACTTAGTCTTTGATAGACTAGAAATCAATAGCACTCCACATACATTACAAGACCTTTTTCATATCATTAACTTCAACCTTTCAACTAAACAAGAACTCATCCAAATATACTACAATGTCAAGAATATCAACAGTCTCCACATTTATACAGATGGAGCATACAGTCTTGAAAAGAGCCCCAACATATATGAAATAGGCATTAATATCAGTGACAACATGCAAGTATAGCCACAATAGGACTACAACTAAAAGGACAACTGTCAGCACTCAGAGCTGAAATCCTGGCTGCAACAATAGCAATAGCCATAAGTGGACTGAAAAGATCCCTTATCATCGAAACTGATTCACTTCCCCTAATAGGAGAGTACAATGTATATAATGAAAACAATATTAAAAAAAATAAAGGAACTGAGGCTCATTAGCAATCTCAGCATCATAGCAGCACACTACCAGACTCCTATCACTTGGCTCAAAATAGATAAACAAAACCATACCACTACTCATTCCTTTCTCGAAGCTGACAGACTGGCAAAGCTCCACAACAATAACAATGTGATCAGCTTCCACAGACAGCTAACTGAGATTACTCTCAGTGATCATATTCTCACTTTCCGTTACAAAAACCAAATAGAAATCACTTCAACTATCCGAAAGGCCTTCAAACAAATAAGGCAAACACAGTTGACATATCAATAGATCATGCTTAACAAAAACCTAACTAAACAACAGGAAGAAGACATAAACTAACAGGAAACAACACAGAAACTTCATCTGTCAGCTATCAACCTCAATATAACAGACTTATGGGACCACTTACAAAGGAGTTTTGCACTTAAACTATGGAACAAGGAGCTCCCTACAATGGACAAATTTCATACTAGAAGTCCCAATATCTACAAGTCAGACACATGTTTCGCATGTCCATACACAGAAGACAATATTTACCTATTTAGATACTCATTTCATGGCGTCGACATCAAACAAGTCATATTAAATACTATATATCAAGAAATAACAACAAGAATCGACAACATCTCCTGCAATATCAGACAGGAACTCACATTAAACATAGTAGCAAACAATATATGGAACAAGATCATTATGGGAGGTATTAGCAAAACCATTCTCAAGATTATTGATAAATACATTAAAACTAACAAAATAGCAGAGACTATCAGCAGTATCTGCAACACTATTAGATTCTGGACCTACAATATTTGAATTGATAAGTATAAGCGCTTACACTACTGGAAAAAATTCAAGGAATACCAATGGAAAAAAACAAAAAGAACCATAAACAACCCCCTTTCAAAACAAAACTTAGAGATCTGATATTTAACAAAGCAGAGGCATATTCCACAGAACTCATATCCAACATCCTCTGTGGAATCTACAACATCTTCGAAATCTGCAAGGAACATGCTAATGGCACCTAGACACATTAGTTCTCAATAGAAACAACATGCTACAAGGGTTCAAAGGTGGTGCCCTGCCATCGATAGTGATAGGTACCCACGAGACCAGGTAACAATTGATTTTATTGTAATCATATACATTAGACACATGGGAAAAATGTTTGTAATATAATCTTTACTTGCCAAAATAACATGTATTTGTATAAAAACTCAATAAAATAGAGAAAGTTGTATGTTTTTTTTTAAAAAACAAATTACTCAAAGTCTCTTTAAATGTGTTTGTGTAACTTTTAATATACTTGAATTATTAACTTTAGAATATCATGACCGAAGTTTCTCTTTCAACTTAAAGTAGATTATCACTATAGTTGTCCTATCTATTTATCTTATTTGGAGATTATTAGATAAGTTGATAATAGGAACAAATACAAAGAATTGATAAAAAGAACAAAACAAAAAGACCTCTATATTTTTTAGGTCAGAAAACCATATCTTTAAAGAAAAGAAATTCACTGTTTGAAGATGGAAACCTTGAAGAAAAAAGTCTTCAAGAAATTTTAATAAGAAGAGTAGAGTAAGATCTGTGAATCTATAGTATAGTAATAGTGCTTCCAGGTTACAATCACAAGATTTAGAGTTTAATACCATATAAGGATCAAGTTAAAGTAAGTCACAGGTGGTACAAATATTTCATCTTCCCTATGATAATGATCAAGTGCCCAATAAAGGCCATAAAAGGAACCTGTTCACTTATTATATCTATAATAAGAACAATAAAAATCAATACAAGATTCTATATAAAGCTAACATAAGTAATATAAGTTCTCGAAGTAAATAAGGACCTCCATCTGTTTATAACAGTTATAACAAAACAAGACACAATCAAGGTTCTAATGGGACTTAAAATAAGTGATATGATGTCTCGAATATGAACTGATCACTTTTTTCCTTAAGAAAAAGGACCTAATCTCTCATAGAAATGACCAGATATATTCATAATAAGACAAGAACCTACCAGTATAAAAGGTACAAAACAAGCTCCAAATGAGGCAATAACTAAATGGTATGATGTTCTTGACATAATACCAAGCTCCAATTAAATAACAAGACAGGTTTGAATACAAGACAAGCTTCCATAAAAAAAAACTTTAAACACTAATAAAGTTATATAAGGTTTTATATATAAAATTTCCCAATACCAGTGGTGCTGAATATTTTAGGCAAGTTTTTGACACATTAGTTCCTTTAATAGAGATAATGTCGTGGGCTAACCCAGTGAGTCTATTGCTAATCTATAGTATCTCACATAACTCAGATGACATATAAATACTCATAATACATACAAAGAAGAGAATACCTCCTATAAAGAACATTTAGAAAAGGCAGATAAGTGGTAATTGACTTGGCTGAAGGTAAATGTTTCTTTATTTATATTCTGTTTCTTTTATATATCACTAACTTTTATCTCTACTCACAATGAGAACTGTTTTCTAATATATTTAGCACTACCTTCTTAGCATATATTGATAAACTATTTATATTTTTCTAACTAACAATGGACTATCTACTTTAATCGATTATATTAACACTAAACTTTCTAAACTTTTTATACTTTGTCAGACACATATAGTTCTCTTATCAGTACTTGAGCCTCAATTTATAATTTTTTACCTTACAATACTCAATATTTTATGCCAGACTTTCAGGTTTTTGGATTCTAAACTGTTATGCATAAATTGCATCATCCACATGATCCATAACAATAGCAACAAGTTATCTGATAGATTATAGTTCTAGAAAGTATCATTTTAGTTATATATAGATAAACAATTAGGATTACTTTATCAAATTGAATGTATAGATTCCTAAGATTCTCTAGCTTAGTTAGAATTAAGAGACAGTTTTACACTAGATGGTTATATAGTTACTTTATCCTAGTTGGGTAAGACATAAATAGATATCCATTGTACTATTCATTGATCTATAAATTCTTAGACAGTATAGATAATTACTCATTTTGATTGTCCCTAGAACATATCTTAATTATAATAAAACTTCTGAACTGGCATAAGAATGAGCTAGTATTTAAAAAAAAATAATAATAAGAATAAAGTATAAAATGAAATAATTGAGTTTTAAGCTTTAATAGAACTTATAGAGTGATTTGTAGTAGTGATCTATAGGTAATGAAGTTAATAGTTGGAAGGGTCTTTATCTGAATTATTAATGAAGTAATAAAGAACTTTCAAAATTACATTTAGAGTTTTAACAATTCTTAAAATAGAGATGAATAAATTAAATAAAGACTTAACTTTAGTGATACATTTTTTAATGTAAAGTATACATATCTAATCTAATAAAGAATTATAAAAAAATTTATTTATTTTTTTTTTTAACCCTCTGTCAGGCTAGTTATATGTGCTTTATTAAATATTTGTAAACTATACATATAACAAGAATTGCTAAAGCTAAAAAGACACTAACTAGCTTACTTGTTTTTGTAATTACTACTCTAAGTGCAACTTTGAAATTGATTATCGCTCTATTAGAAGTTCAGATGAAAAGGGATCTTTTCAGTCCAC
>CAJVPT010005621.1:0-11976 GCA_910592055.1 Acaulospora colombiana | reverse complement strand
TGAATTTAAAATGAATATTCATATCATACTATAGAACTCTTTCCGCTGATCCTCACATCAAAAAAAAAAAAAATGATAATAATTTTTGATTTTTTCAAAAAAAAATATATATATTGGTCTTACTAAAAAAAAAATAATTTATCTTCCTGCCAAAAAAAAAAAAATAATTTGATTTTTTTTTTAGATCATCCTATTAATTTTTCAAGATTATTATATATTCTTTAATAAAAGTTATTATTATTATTATTATTATTAAACATTATAAATAAAAAATTAATAATTATATTTTTAATATCCATGAAGGCTTTTGTTGTTTTAATGTATAATTTTTTGCGAAATAATTTTCTGTTTTCCAATATCAATAATAATAATTTCGATATTTAGATAGAATTAATGGATAGTTTTGGACTCAATGCCTATGATTTTTACAAAATACACATATAGTATATCATTAAATATTTGATAGGAAGATTTTGTTGATGGATTTGTAATTATTGTCAATAATGTATCAGTTGAGAATTTTTGAATTTCTATGTTATTTTTGATTATGTTTACTTATATCTCCATTATAATTGTCATGGCATACTGTATCTTTAGATATGAGATATATTAAATATTATAGTTTTCTGAATTTCTTTAATAGCTTCTATAATCTTTAAATCAATATTTAATAATTATTTTCTATATATTATAAAATATATTATTTATATACATACATACATATTTATTTTTTTCATTTATCTTAATCTTTATAAATAGAATATTTTAGCTTCTAATATTTTTATAAAATAGAATATTATAATCTAATTTTTATCTTTGTAACAAAATCTGAATCTGGCTTATGTTATCTTACTAATTTTATATTTCTAAAATGATCAGGTAATCTTGATTCTAATGGATTTGATTTTTAAAAAATCAAGAATATAATTAAAAACAAAAAAAAAATGTGGATTTTATAGATTATCAATTTTAATTTTGATTGATTACTTTTAAATACTAATTATTATTGATTAATCAAATTTGACAGTTAAATTTTTGATGATGCAAGACTTTTGTAAGCTACTGTATTTCAATAAAATATTTTATATTAAAAAGAGATTTTAAAAAAAAGTTTTTAAAAAAGTTAAATAATTTTAATTTTATTCTTATTATATTTGCATATTTTTAATATACAGTATTACTTTTTTTTTTTAATTCAATTTTTATATAATTTATTATATTTTAGTGATTAAATAAAAGATATAATAATAACAATAAACCAACAATAATATATAAACTAGAAAAGTATTTATTTAAAGTTTATTACAAAGTAAAATATTATTTTTAAGATCAAACTTAAAAACTTTATGCTTGTAATAAGTTAATTAAACTTAATATTATATTTAGTTATAACATTTATCATACTGTTTAAATAAATATATACTCTTATATTCAATTGATTAATAAATAAATAATCTAACCTGGCTATGAACAATATGAAAAAAAAAATAACCAATCAAATAGAAAAAAAAATCAAAAATTAAAAACTTAAAAATTTATAAACTTTTGAAACAATTATATTATATAATAAAGCAATTAATTATTTTTTTTTAAATCAGGTGATCATGAAATTAATACCATTCTCAAAAATTAAAATAAAATTCATTATTCAATATACAGTATCTAAAATTATATATGCTAATTTAATACTTTAATCCATAATCAATTTATTTGTTAATTTTTTTTTTTACAATTATTAATATTAGTATGTTTAACGATTGTCTATGTATAACCACAATATTATTATTAATGGTCAGATCTTGCTTCATTTGTCACAATGGCGGCCTCAACGTACTTCTTTAATTGGTTAAATATCGATGAAAAAGGAGAAACAAATTGACAATTTAGACAAGAGATACTGTTCCATAATCGCACTCGTGGTTTTTTTCGACGTATTGTAGTTTGGGAAGACATAATAGTCAAATTAATGCACAAATATGGATTCTTAATATACCGTAGATGCAATTATCGAGCCCGAAATTGTATGAAGAAGGCTGCACGTGTAATTTAAGAATTGAAATCAATCTCCGCGTAAAAATGATCAATTATTTTTCTATTTTTAGTTAATTAACTTGTTATAGGATAGAATGTGATTGTGTAACAGGTGCATGCATTACTAAGCAGTTTATCACGTGCTATACCGGTTTTTTTTTCACCGTATGGCTTTGTCTGTAACAGACAATGCCATGATTAGGCTGAGATTTTGATGAAAAAACAATGTAGATCAAATTTATCTAATCAACCTCGAAAAAAACCGTGTACGCTTTAAGTTTTTGTGTGTCTCTTATTTAATTCTTACCTCAAATCACTGCACGTCGTGTGAGTTCTTTTTCTTTATCACACTACCCTAATCGCATCTTTGCTTCGCGTAGTATGTCTAAAGGAACTAAGGAAAAAAAACCAACGCCAATACCAACGTGGAAAAATGAAAAAACTGTCACACACGACCTTCCTGAGAAAAAAAAGAGGTCTTTATGGTCGAGGACTGCAAGCTACATTATTGAACGACAAATTGGTAATTATTATTTATGAGATCAACTATCCGTTCCTCTTTCCTTCGTTTTTATAACACGATTTAATTTTCTCCTAACCCCATGCTTTAGAATTGCCTCTAAAAATCATATCTGCCATTACACTCTCATACCTCTTCAGGCCTACATCTCATAACCCGTTTTCAAAATTCCTCTTCATTTCATACCCCATACATTCCACCGACTCCAATGGAAACACCACAATTGTATATGGAAAGGGATATTGGGATCTTGCTTACATTGCTTTTTGGATTGTAGTTTTCACACTGACCAGAGAGTTCTTTATGCAATATATATTAAAACCATTTGGCATATGGGCAGGCATTAAGAGTAAAAGGAAGGTTACTAGATTCATGGAACAGGGTTATGTTGTTATATATTTTACCATAACGACTACTGTTGGTTTGGTAAGTCTTTCTGACATTCCTTCACTTTCTTTCACGCACATATTTAACTATATCGATTTATTATGTGAAGACGATTATGCGTGACAGTCCTTATTGGTTTTATGAGACGAATTACTTTTGGATTGATTATCCGCATTACGTACTTAAACCGCTTGTGAAATCCTATTATCTCATCCAATTTGCCTTCTGGCTTCAACAAATAATCGTATTGATCCTTCAACTTGAGAAACCTCGTAAAGATTTTCTCGAGATGGTCGCACATCACATCATTACATGTTTGCTTATTGGCGGAAGTTATTTGTTTAACTTCACAAGGATTGGGAATGCGGTATTTATCACCATGGATTCTTCGGACATTTTTCTTTCGGTGAGTAATCAACAATAGATAAGGTCAATTGCGCGTGGAAAAAAAATTGTGTCTTGCTTATTTGCCTTCTATGTTAATATTAGATAGCCAAAAGCATGAAATATCTGGGATTCCCAGGATTCTCCACTGACCTAATGTTTGTGTTCTTTATGATAACATGGGTATACACGCGTCATTATTTGTATGGGTTGATTATCTATTCTACATGGGTCGAACCATGCCTTCCCGAGAATAACAAATGTATTTGGGATCCATTGAATGGTTATTGGCTAACTTGGTGGTCTAGATACATTATTTTGCTTGGATTGGTCTTACTACAGATTCTAATGATTTATTGGTTCGCACTCATCTTACGAATTGCGTGGAACGTTGTTACCGGGAAGAACGCCGAAGATACAAGAAGCGATACCGAAGAGTATGAGTCGATTGCATATTTCTTTTTGAGAGGTTGAATATAAACGCATTAACGCTCTTTTTATAATAGCGATGATGATCTCTTTATTGAACCAGAAAATCCTACTAACACCAAAAAAACCAAATAGACAAACCTCTCCCACATGTTTTTTGGCATTTGTCCTCATGGTAAGATTTCACTCAAAAGCAAAGTCCTAACTGGGCAAAAGAAAAAAAAAAAAAAAAGAATTGCCTCATTTATCAATTTGATATTATGGATGATTGTAGGGATGTAGAAAAAAAAAAAGTTTATTTATGTTGTATATTTAAGTTCATCTTGATGAAACGGGATAGAAAAAAGGCATAATCAATAATGGTGTCCAAGGGCATTTATTCTGTTGAAAATATTTTTACTTAAAATTTCACGAACGTTTCGATGGCGAATTTTAAATAGTTCGAGAGATTATGGCAGATGTATCATTTTATCAATTCTTTATTTAATATGCAGTAAATGAAGAAAAATTCATTTTCATTCACTCAAACCTTTGCAATATCTTTAAATCATGTCTGTGACGATTGGCTTGTGTTCATTAGCCGAGATCAACATTGTGGTGATGATAAAAAAGTTCTTTTCATTTTTTTCAAAATATGAGATCAAATACCCTTTTTACAAAATAATAATTACACCATAGTCACAACCAAGTTAATCCTCCCGCCGAATGTCAATAAATTCATCCATGTTATGATGACCGAAAAACGAAATGCAACCAATTAACTAAACCCAACTTAATCGTATCAACCCTTTTAAGTTTAATATTGCCCGTGACCCACCCTTTAATCGAGTTTCCTATCTTCGAACCATTCCTCCGGCACTATCATCAATTGCCTTCCCATGGTCCCAATGCATATGCATGATGAATATAGGATGCACTATGACCGTTGGAGGTGTATAAGTATAATTAACTAATACGTGAATCTAAATATTTTTTTTTAAAAAAGAACGTATACATACAGGAATCCACGAACGCACGCCAAAGAAGTCGGCATGTGTGAAACTATATAATTGGAAGGCAAATGTTCTTTAATCGATTGAACGAAATCTTGATGTAATTATTAAATATTCTTGATGAAATTTTTCCAACCTATAGATTCCATTAGATACAAGTATATACATGACAACAGTCCCTATTGAAGAAAATATGACGGACATTGCGAATCCGTGTAACGTTCGATCAAACAGGAACCATAATGCTATCGATATCAGAGCCAGTGTACAAGAAACTTGGTAATTACTATTCCACGGCAGTTTCTGTGGGAAGAAGAAATAAATAAAGAAATAAATAAATAAGTAAATGTGTATCTTCATCCATATGGAATGACGGAGATAGATCTTACCGTTGCAGCGTATGCAATTCCAATGAACCCTCCCATACATCTAATTAAACCCAGAGTTGAGCATAAGTTCCGAGTCTCGAAATTCCAACCTCGCAAGTTTCTTATTTGATCAACTAATTACAACACCAACAATCGTTTTCCTCACCTAATGACATTACTCCATTCCCTTTGAAATTCCTGAGGTTTTTTCCTGAGCCAATAATCTACCAGTGGAAATAATGAACCTATCAATATTGCTGATAAACCGCATGTTGGAGGAATCCATGCTGCCGTGTCAATAAGTTTTGCGGTGTCCTTTGGATATTCTGTTATGTGGTTTTGAGTAAGCAGGTGGTCGACTATAAAAGAGGTGAATGAACCTAGTAGAAACAAGGTCAAGAAGCGGGGAGGGTAATAACTTAACCACCACGTTTGCGGGAGTTTTGTGAGTTGTGGCACAGGAGTACTCATTTTCTGAGGCGGTTTTAACTTAAATGTCTTAGGTTCTATATAATTCTTGTCCTTTACTAATGATTCGTTATGTATTACGGGTGAATTACTCTTATGCTTGGGCTTGTGAATTCTTGACGTTAAAGGCCTAGTCTTTTTGTGTGAGCGCACGGATTTTGTTGAAGGTCGCCCTAATTTAGCAACTGATGGATTATTGGTTGCCGCTGCTTTGATCAATGTCTCGATCGATATAGAAAATGTGTCCGCATCAATAAATGCAAGCGACGTATTGGAGGCTGTTGATGCAAGTGAGGTGGCGGTGGCGGTGTCAGAAGAAAAATGAAAATTATTCATGATTGTTGATTTCTTATTAAAGGTTGATGTATAATGATTGTTGGATATTTTGGGACCTTGTGGAGCGACACTTTCCAAAGACAGATGATGAACAAATGAGTGAGAAAGGTTGCATCAGAGGTAAAAAACCATATATATTTATATATATATATATTTATTTATTTCCCAGATTTGCTGATTGAGAAAAAATGAATAACTGAATTTTTGGGTGTTAATTTATATAAAAATCAAGATTCGATGCTTTATTAATTCTTTCAAATCAGGATTGGCGCATTATTATTTTTTTTTTTATGCACCGCGATACTTATAAAAAATATCTGATGTTCAGGCAGATAAATGAACTTAAACAATTAAGGCAAATTTTACTTGAAATCACACGTCGTTTTCAAGTGTATCGTGTCATTGAATTGCGTCACATCATTACGTCCTAGCGAAGGGCTTTCTTTTTTCACCGAGTATTTGGAAAGATCTGGGACCATTTGCAGACGCATTTAATGTGCATAAGCCTGATCTCCGACTAGATGCAAAGTTTAAATGGGGTTTGAACACGTGATCCGAGATCCTATCATTGTGATCAATGAAGTCAATATTTCTGTCACTTTTGATATTATTCTCATCAAAGAAATGATAAACCACTCTCATCAATGATTGTATTGTCTTCAGACGTTCCAACATTATTTCACACATTTATTGCTCTTTCCTATTTGATCCTATGTTGAACAACCAAACATCGTATGATCTTTGTTGAGGACTCCGAATGGTCGATGGGAATAAACTTTTTTTAGAAATGCCAGTGTGGCCTGATCCTTTGGTTTACGAGTTACAAGGAATTACCTTGAAATCCATTATTCTGTAGAATACATTTTAGATTCATTTATGGTAAATAATAAATGAAAATAATGTGCCTTGGAGCTTTTCGTGCGAATCATTTAATAATGTTGAACGAGACGCTTATAACGCATAATTACTTTTTTTCAAGATCGAGGCACTGGCGACCCGAGGAATAAATAAAATTGAAAAATTTTTATTTTTCGCAAGATTATGCGCTGAAATGGGTTAGCTGACTTTTCCTGCGACACAGATGCTTGATACTGTGGGGGATTATCGTGACCCATTATCCCTTACATAACCAGGCTCATTTGACCGAAATTATGTAATCATTCGACCAGAATTATAAGTGTAAAATCCATTGTACTGTTTATATTGTGTGTAAATTATATAAATTACAGTAACTTACTTAAATATTCAATATTTATTTTTCAATAATAAAAATGACAAATTTTATTTTTTAATATATATGATAATTTAATTTGATTATTATTATTAATATATTATATTTTTATAATTTATACAGTATATTATTAAAAATTTTTTTCATTAATTCTTTGATTATATATAAAAAAGATAGTTGTCAAAAGTTTTTTAACTTCTTAATTAATAAAATTTTATTATTATTCTTAAAACAATTTAAAGAATATTTTCAAAAATTATTATACTTTTTTTTTTTGTTTACAAATTTTTTTAATCAAAACTTGACTTTTAATAATTAAAAAAAAAATTAATAAATATTTTTACTACTAATGATAATAAAGTTTTTAAAAAATTTTTTTTAATTGTAAAATATTTAAAGATATTTTATCTTTAAAATAATTTATTTATAAAGATTTTTTTTATAATAAAAAAGTTTATTATTTTTTTTATCAGTTGTTATAATCTTTTTAAAACTTTCACATTTATAATTTTTTTTAGAAAATTTTACTTATTTTAGTTTAATTCTAAATTTTTGAATAATACAATTTTTATCAAAAATAATTAATTAATATAAAATACATTAATTTTGAAAATATAAATAAGTTTTTATTAATATGATTTAATAATATTATTAATAATTGAAAAAATTTTTTTTTGAAAATATATTTTATCAATTAAGACAATTAATAATATTAATAAATAAATAATAAGTATATAATATATTGATTCTTTGACTATACACAAAAAAGATATTCGTAAGAAGTTTTATACTTCTTTTTTAATAAAATCTTAATATTTTCCTTAAAACAACTTGAAATACAATATAACTTCAAGAGTCACATCTACCTTTTTTCTTTTGTTTACAAATCTTTTTACTCAATTTAACTTTTAATGATCAAGAAAAGTCAAGTAATATCTTTAATATCAATGGTAAGAAAGTTTTAAAAAGAAAAAGAACTAATTGTGAAGTATCTAAAGACCTATCTAATCTTTGAAATGTAAGGTTTATGAAGATTTTCTGTAGTAAAAAGGCCTATTTTTTATTTTTTGATTGTTTTGACCCTCTTAGAGCTTTCACTTTCATAATTTTCTGAAAAATTTTGCCTACCTCAATTTAACTTTGAATTTTGAATAACACAAATCCTTACTTAAGATAATTAGTTAATATAAAATATATTAGTTTTTGAAATATAAACAAGCTCTTATTGAATCTATTCATATATTCTGATGATATTATTGATGATTGAAAAGAATATTCTGAAAATATTTGCCTTCAAAAGTTCAAGTTCCTTAATAAAGACTTCTATAATATCAAAAGATCAAGTAATAGATAATATAGATTACAAACTTTTATCTTTTATATAAGTTCTTTATATAGTAATAAAGTTTTAATGAAAAAAAGCTAAAATTTAAATGCTTTTCTTGAGATATTTTAATTCAATTTTTATTTAAATAAAAAACTAGTTGGATTGATTTATTTGATATCACAGGTGATAAAAAAGAAGATTTCTTTCAAGGTTCAAGTGAAGCAAGAAGACTATTTGAATTGGATAGATTTTTTTTTAGAAAAGATTATTTTTATTTTTGTATTTTTTTGATGGACCTTTAATTGTCATCTTTTCCTAATTATTTTTTTCTTTTCTCTTTTTAACTTAGCAATTCATTGATTTTAGAACAATCAACAGTAAAATTCTATTGATAATTATCTTAATAGATAAAGATTATTACTAATTTATCAAGAAAATATAATATTGTTCTCAAAATTTGACTTATGATACTTATATATTAATTTTTATTATTATTATTATTTTTTTTAACCCACAATTATGCCACAATGGCATGTCTTTATTGAAAAATTGAAATGAATTTACAATATTTTATAGACTTTTACAAAGTGACTAACTCGTCTTTATATAAAAGTACTCTAAGTCAGATTTTGGAAACAATATTTCACTCTCCTAATAGATTAATAATAACCTCTATCTATCAGGATCATTGCCAACAGTTTGTTACTATAGATTGCCTGAAAACCAATGAATTGCTAAGTTAAAAAAGAGGAAGGGGAAAAAAGAATTGGAAAAAGGGAACAATTCAAGGCCCACAAAAAAAAAATCCAAAAATAAAACAACCTCTTCTCAAAAGGGATCTGTCTGATTGGGATAGTCTTCTTGCTTTACTGAATCTCAGAAGAATCTTCTTTTTCACTACCTGTGATATCAGACGAGTCAATCCAACTGGTCTTTCATTTAAGTGAGCACTGAATTGGAATATCTCAAGAAAAGTATTTAGACCTCAGCTTTTTCCATTAAAGCTTTGTCACTACTTGAGGAACTTAGGTAAGAGATAGGAGTTTGCAATCCATATTACCCATCACTTGGTTTTTTGGTATTATGGAAGTTTTTATTGAGGGACTTAAGCTTTTTTGGGGCAAACATTTCCAGAATCTTCTTTCTAATTACCAATAATATTATCAGAACACGTAAGTGTGATCAATAAGAACTTGTTTACATTCCAAAGACTAATGTATTTCATGTCAGCCAATTACCTTTGGTAAGGATTTGTGCTACCAAAAATTCAGGGTCAAACTGAAGTAGGCAAAATTCCCCAAAAAACTATGAAAGCGATAGCTCTAAGAGGCCCACAAGTGACTGGAAGGGGAAAAATAAGTTCTTCTGTCATCAAAAACCTCTATATACCTCTCGCTTCAAAGATTAAATAGGCCTTCAGATACTTTACAGTCAGTTCTTCTTCCTTTGGAAACTTTTTTGCCATTGGTATCAAAGGTGTTACTTGACTTTTCTTGGTCACTTGAAGTCAAGTTTTTGAATGAAGAGGTTTGTAAACAAGAGGGAAAGAGTAAAAGTGACTTTTGAAGTCATACTTCAAGTTGTTTTAATGAAAGTATTAAGACTTTATTAGCAAAGAAGTATAAAAACTTCTTGCGAACATCTTTTTTGTATATGGTTAAAAGATCAGTGGAAAGAGTTTTTAGGATCAGCGAAAAGAGTTTTTTATATATAAATTATAAATTATATTATAAATTATATTATTTATAAGATATTTTTATTAAACATCAACTCTTTCCGCTGATCCTCTGACCATACTCAAAAAAGATGTTTGCAAGAAGTTTTTATACTTCTAAGTTAACAAAGTCTAACTACTTTCTTTAAATCAACTTGAAGAAAACTTCAAGAGTCATCCCCATATTTTCTACTTCTTGTTTTTACCTCTCTTCAAGCAAAAACTTGACTGCAAGTGATCAAAAAGTCAAGCAACACCCTTCTTACCAATGGCAAGAAAGTTCTGAAAGAAAGAAGAACTAATGTACAGTCATCTTACACTGTAGAGAAACAATACAGAGTGTTGTTTGTGACAAGAGACTCCTCTCCCACTCTCTTTGTCATTGTTTACACTCTAATAGTACTCGTTTCTGGGGTTTTCTGGGGAATTTTGCCTACCTCAGTTTGACCCTGAATTTTGAGTAGTACAAAGTTTCTCACACCGTGATTGAACAGAAAATTCTACATTAGTAAAAGATGTAAACAAGCTCCCATTGGTCACCTCACGTGTCTGAATGCATTTTCTCAGTACCCATAAGAACCTGGGATCTACTATAAGTCATTTATCTGTGGTGCAAGTGGATACAGGACATGAATACCTATGACATTATCAGTTACATGGAAAGAAAAGTATTGGATTAGAACACACTGGATAGAAAACAATAGCTTCCCACTTCTCCTTTCCTACTCCAGTGAATCAAAATCAAAAGAAAATGACCTTATGGAATAGGATCCTTCTGGAAGAGTTTTGGATACCTATTATCTCTTCTTTGAAAACATATCTGTCACCCTGTTAAACAACAAAGTATCTCTCCATGAACAGTACTAGTCAATCCTTTTTTTATAAAATTTTTGGTTAAGTGCTAGTGAAGGTTAAGGCTCTACATGAGGGATCCTTAACATCGGTGGTGATGGATACTTCAGGTGAATCCTTGGCACATTAGCTCCCTTTTTTGGAAAAGCAATAAGTCACCTGATGAATCAAGGCCTATGCAGTGATTCTAGGGAGTGTCTTTGTGTAGAATAGAAAAGTAATATAGTTTGTACATCATTCTTCTTATTATTTTTTGCATTTTGTTGCTGTAAGTAGTTATCTAAACTAGATGGTCATGTAATTATCTTATTCTGGTTAGGTAAGACGTAAATAGTTAGCCCTTTGTACTATTCATTGATCTGTAAATCCTTAGACAATACAGGTAATTATTCATCCCGGTTGTTTCTAGATTGTCTACTTACCTTAATAAAATACATAACACATGGGCATAAGGATGAGCTGGCATCTTAAAAAAAAAAAAAAAAAAATTATATTATTTATAATTATAAAAATAATTTTAATTCAAAAAATTTTATATGTTTTATAAGATTATTAATTTTTTTACTTTATAAATATATATTATCAAATTTTTATAAAATAGTTTTAATAAATAATTAATAAATAATTAATAAAATATTAATAAATAATTAATAAAATATTAATAAATTTTTAATAAATAGTTAAAAAATTATAAATAAATTTTGAATAAATTATTAATTAATTATTAATAAATTTTTGATAAATTATTAAAAAATTTTTTAATAAACTTTTAATAAATTATTAATAAATTATTAATAAAAAAATTTTTTTTTTTTTTTGCTCTCTGTCAGGCTAGTTACGTATGCTTTATTAAACATTTATAAGCTGTACATATAATATGAGATGCTAAAGCTAATTCTTTAACTAACTCACTCGTCTAGGTTATTTTACCCTTCTA
>CAJVPT010005620.1:0-11977 GCA_910592055.1 Acaulospora colombiana | reverse complement strand
AAATAGAATAAGTATTAAAATATAATATATATAAATTTTATAATTTTTGACTGTATAGTTAATGATTTAAAAATTATTAAAGTTGAAATTTATAATAAAAACATAGTAAGTGGACTCAAACTTTTGGAAGCAACCGTATAATATTATTATATTTTAAAATATTTATAAATTATTTTAATATTTTTCTAATTGAATAGTTTATTTAATTAGTATAATCTTTATTTCAATAGAACAAATAATAAATGAAGATATTTTTTAATTATTCATAATCTATAAAATTGCTTAAAAAAGAATTTGCTTTCTTTATTTTAGACTTTTTTTATCTATTTAACTATAAAAATAGATAGGTTTATATAGATAATATTTTAAGTAACTGAGTTGTTAAATAAAAATAAGTATAGTTACTAGTAAAATTATATAAAATTATTATACTGTAAAATAAAATGAATTTTATTATTTTAAAACTTGATTTTTTCTATTATATTATATAAAAAATTAGAATAAATTCTTTAATATATTTTTCTTTTATCTAGAATTAATAATATTGTTTTAATTTATATACTATAGTTTGTTTAATCTATTTTTTATAATAACTTTATAAGAGATTTTGATTTTTTGTTATTTTATTAAAACCATTTTCAAATTAAAAGAAAATTGGTTTTTTATATTTATTAAAAAGAATTTGAATTGTTTTTCAGTTTTTAAATATTATTGTAATAATATTAATAAGTTTATTTAAAAATATAATCTTATTTTTTTAGAATTAGAATAGTTTTTTTTATATTATTTATTATTTTATAATATTAACTTAATAAAAAAATAACTTTTCATCTTTAGTTTTAAAATATAATTTATAATTTATTGATTATATTTAATATTATAATTACAAAGTTTCTTTCATAGACTTATTTAATTCTATAAAATTATTCAAGAGATTTTTCAGGTTCTAGTATTTAACATATATGACCTGTGGGTCTATAGCACAGTGTTTGTACTCCCAGGTCGTAATCACAAGGTCCATAGTTCAATACTACATGAGGGCCATATGAAAGATTTAAGGAATGAAAAAACCATCTATGACATAAAACACAACCAGGTTTAAGAAAACACTGATCATCTTCATTCCGGTTTCGTACAAACAGGGTTTTCCCACTTCTGGTTCTAAGCGGGTTTTTCTCCCTATAAAAGGTATAATCTACATGGCTGAATACAAACAAATTCAGGAAAGGTACCAAAACTGGCAACAGCGCTACATCCATCAGAACCATTTGAAAGGTGTACTTCTTTTTTCACGGAACTAGCAAGTCAAGCCTAGCAAGTTAGTTGGGAGGAATCCGGAAGGATTGAAGATCTAAAAATAGGGGTGTCTAGGTTTTCTAGATAGGTAGTAGTAGAAATTTAATCCGACCGGATATTTCCGGGCAACAAGCTATCCAGTGAATCCTTTAAAAGTAGGGTTCTAGAAATGTTTGTCAATATAAATAATATAAATATGTATTCCCTGCAATTAAATTGTAAATTACTATATCAAGTTAATAAATGAGACTGAGCTTCCGTTCCAACATTTAATATATAAATAATAATTATTATTATAATTAAAAATATTATTATTATTAAAAAAAAAATTAAAAAAAAACTCTTTCCGTTGATCTCCAATTTTTCAGAAAATTTTATTTTTTGGTAATTTTTTGAGAAAAAGAGAAACCAGCCAAAAAATAAGAAAAATCATCTTTACAACTAAACAACTTACAAAAACAAGTTCAAAAACTCTTTACAGAATGCAGAAAAAATAAATTTTACAAAAAATTACTAACTTCTATTATATAAATTTTTCTTTTAAAAAATAAGAAAGACTGAATCACAGTAAGCTCTTGGAAACTCAATATCAACCTCACAAAGCTTCTATTCAGGCCAGTGCAGGTTAACACCTTTATAGATACCAAGAGAAGCTTTACAAGCAATAACTCAAATTGATAAATCAGTCCAAGTCCAAATACTTATAAAATCTAGAGAGACATCCAAGCTTTATTGACTATATAGTAAAGAAGTATATATTCACAATAACAGTATTTCAATAATATTACATCATGCAAATACAGACACATATATTTTTTACAACAAACTTAAAGACATGTCAAATAAATAATGTTAATATACTTTCTATATGTTTATGCAAATCAATTATCAACAACCCTATAACTCCATATGTTTATGCAAATTAATTATTAACAATCTTATAATCTCATGTGTTTACTATTGACTAATCAACAATATCAACAATATTATCTCAATATACATATGAAATAATTATTACCAACACATCAAACAAACAACAAGGTTTTTTCATATTATCAAAATAATAATAAGAAACAAACAAATCTACAACACATGTCATAGAAAATATAGCAATGATTATCAGCAAAACACAACAATACCAAACACAGTTAACTTATATCCTATCATATGATCAACATGTCTATAAGAAAATACAAACTTTTACAGGTTACTAAGAAAAGAGAAGCACACATTATAGAGACCTTAGCTCAATTATCAAACAAATATGATCAACAATGGAAATTATGGACAACACAAATTCTTCTTAATATTACTTCAACTTAAGAAGTCACTATGAACTTAACCTTAGGTCCAACCCAATACTTGATTATAGACAGTATTATTGCTAGAATTCTAAATATTGATCATACTACCTTTATCAAAGTCAACATTCTTAGATAACACATCTCCTATCTATGAATCAAAGAACAAGGAAAAGAAGAAGATCTTTTAGCTCTATTTTTAGAGAATAAATGCTTGAACATAATAGAACATGCTAAGCAAGTACAATACTCTTCGCAAAATATTATGTCAAGTCAGACAACACTTGAAAGCAATCTTTTTATACATAGCTCACCAGATAAGGCAATTATCATAGAAGTTCAAACAACCACAACAGTTGAAATCCCAAATATTACTAAATTGAAATAGAAGATAAGGAGCCCAAAGATATAATCAAAATAGAAGTTATCAGTGAGAAGATTAAAGGAGATAATATAGCTAAGCAACATATATATAAAACAAGAAATAAACCAAAGACATCCAGTATCAATTCTTTTCATATCAAGGTGAATAGTAAATATAAAATGGATGTGTTTACTTCCAGGCTCTCAGGAAAAACTGAAATAGAACAAATAGCATATTTGCAAAATACATTAGGTTTGCAAAAAGATTTTTAACACTTCAAAAAAGAATTTATCAATGGCAATGCATAGATAATATTCTGTTGTGAAAAGAAGGAAGATACATTACAATGTCTTGAAAAAATTAATAAAAAAAAGTAAGAAAACTTTACTATTATACCTATAGATATAGAGAAATGGTCAAACTCTATTCAACCACCAAATAAAAAAGTTTTCCAGCAAATAAAAGATAAAGAAAAAACCTTACTAATGGTTACACTTATAGATATTGACTGAAACCATTTACATCAAGAAATCAAATCTGCTCTTAATAAATATGGATATACAACAAACATTCATATTTATAATCATTAAGGCATATATTACACCTTAAAAAGAATATATCAACCTTGAGGAGAAATGAATAATTCATACCAACACAGAAACTATCAGAGCTATCTTCACCTAACAATAATGAAATTAATAAAATTATCAAATAGCATAATTTACAATCATTACGACTATACAGAACACATAACACTATCACTGGTTTAATCATACGAGTAGTCAAACATATTAAAGCCAAATCAGATTATATTCCTAGAAATCCATATACACTAAAGAAAAAAGGCTATGCAGTAATTTGCTTCTTATTAGCACAAGATTTGAATAATACTTTAAAACAGTATATATTTATTCATGGCCATAAACTTACCTGAAGTGCTAGAGAACATTTTAAACAAGAACAAACCCCTTCTCAAGAAAAACAATATTCTATCAACAAGATTGCTAGAGAGTACTTTGAAAAAGAAATGATACATAATGAAGAATTGACTCATACAAAAAGTAATGAAAATAATAAAGAAAAAGTTTATGTTAAAACAATACATGACAAATATTACTTAAAACAACTGGATCAAACTGATATCAAAAGCAATACTAGGGCCAATTGGTATATAACATCTAAGAATAAATTAAAAATAGAAAGAGATTCTAAAAAAAGAATAGATCTAGAAAGGAGAAAAAAAAATACAATTTTCAAGACAATAAATATACTACTAAAACAATAGAAACTTCTTAATGTTTTACCACTGGTAGTAATAAAGAACCAATAAAACACTATTATAGAAGATGTTGGTATAATAGGTCTGAAAGTCCCTATCCCGAAAGTGAAAGTGATCAAGATCCCCTTTATCAGATCCTAAACAATCTTAAATAACCAAATAATAGAATAAACCTAATTGAAGAATAAATAGGCAGTCAGAATAGGATAAAAGAAAGGCGATGGAATAATCAATCCTGAAATTAGCACCAGTTCAATTAACATATACCAGGAGAGAGTTTGATTCACAAGAAGAGTCAAGCTTATTCTGGAGAAAAGGTGTAATTCTGAAGGAAACAGTAGATATTGACACAATCTCTCCTTATATAATACATAATACATTATTGAATAACTTTATAAGTAAATTAAAAAAGAACATTATCAATAGAATTGAAAAAAAACACATGCTTTATAACAAATATACTATAGATAACTTTTCACTAGCCAATACAATTTCAATTGGAACACATAATATCAGAGGGATCAATACTAGCCTGGATCAACAAAGATTATACAAATTCTTATAAGAAATTAATATAGATATCCTAAGTATCTGTGAAATCAAACTAACAAATAAAACAGCAGAGTTCACCTTTACTTTACAATAAACACACACGTTTTTCCACAGTAGCAGTAATGAAAAACCCAGAGGATCTAAAGTGGGACTTCTTATCAACAAGAACATTGAAAAAAAGCTAGAATCTATAGAAAAAATCGAAGGCTACATAATAGGAGCCAACTTTTTATCAACAAGATATAAGCCCTATATCTATAAAGTATATCTGCTATCAGAAAAAATTGTAAATAGATGGCTACAACAACTACTTCAAAATAAAATTCTAAATAAGCAAAGAAATCACTTTAAAATCATAATCATGGGAGATTTTAATGCAGTCATCAATTCACTAGCAGATCGGCCACTTCCTGATAAAACAACACCTAAATACAGAAAAGCTGAAATAGGCCTTTTCAACTTTCTAGAAAACTGGAACTATATAGATGTTCAGAACTCCTAAGAAGAAGAAAGCATCACATTCACATGAACAAATAATATATTATATAGTAGAATTGATTATATCCAGTTATCACCAGAAATTAGTCTAAACAATATATATAAATTTAAAAATATTTCAGTAAAATATTATCAAGTAGTAATCATACTTTATTGTTGGCAAGAATGACAACAAACAATCTACTTAAGAATCAAGCTCAAGAACAATATAGATCAAAAGGCAAGAAAATACTTAATCCAGTAAATTCTACAGTTAAACAATGGGAAAAATTCAAATTTTGGATAGAAAGCAAGTTTCTAAAGACTGATTCTTAACTTTTTGGATCAAGAGTAGTAAATGATTCTCAAGAACTTGATAAGACCTGACATAATTTTGAGTCAATAATTATCAAAAGTGCATACAAGAACCTTAAAAAAAAAAGAATCTACTCTACTCCTAATATGAAAAAAGAAGTAAAGCTTGGATCCGCAATTCCAAAAAAAGACTTCGAAACCTATAGAAAAGCTAATAAGATTTACTTTCTTCTAAAGAAATTACAAGCCAACTGGAATATTAAAATTCTAAAGAATGTAAAAAAAACCATTCAAAAATTAAGAAGTCTTGATAAATCTATCGATAAAAAAATAACTCCTCCTCAATCATAAGAAGAAACTTCAGAGCTATTATCAAAAGTTATTAAGATAGAGCATATCCTTAGAATAATATGCAAGAAAAAAGAAAGTTTCCATATCAGAAACCAAATTAAAGAAGCCCTAGAAAACAGATGTGAAGATCTCAAATTTAATCAAAAATGGATTCTGAGCTCTATCTTGAATCACAAAAGACCTAGAATTACACTAGACTGAGTTTTAATCAAGAATCAGAAAGAAATAGAATATATAGCTACTAATTCTCAAATTATTAAATAAAAGATTGAAAACTATTATAAAGAAGCTTTTAAACAAAGAAATATCAACTTTGAAAGTCTAAATTCCTCTTGAAAAAAAGAATACCAACCTAAATAATGGATTGATCCAACATGATATTCATTACCAATAGATAAAATCAAAATAGAGGAACTCAAAACTACTTTGCAATATCTTCCAAACAAAAAGGTAGCTGGTTCATTATATATCAGTTATGAATGCTCAAATACTTAGGTATCAAAGGAAAAGAGGTCTTATGCTTACTGTTCAACAAAGTCTTAAGTACTGGACAAATATCTAAGAAATAGAAAAGTAGTAACATCTATCCTATTCCTAAATACAAGTCCTGGAAATATTAATTGAATAACACAAAATCTATCATTCTCTTTTAAATTGCTTGGAAATATTTTAAAAAGATTCTTACTAATTATTTATCAATAATATGTAAACAATATAAAATTCTTAAAGGTTCAAACTTTGTTGGGCTATCAGAAAAAAACACAACAGAACCCATTCATATATTGAATAGTATTTGTGAAAAAGTAAAAGAAAAGATAAAAGAATTATGGATCCTTTTTCAAGACACTGCTAAGACATATGATATAATATCTCTCTTTATACTTGAAAAAGCTATAGATCATATTCGAATTCCAACAACTATTAAGAAGATTATAATAGATCTCTTTAAAGACGGATATTATAGCATTATTCTTCCCAATGGACTTTCTAATCCTATAGTTGCAGAAGATGGTATATATTAAGGAGAAGTGATCTCTCTACTATTATGAAGAATTTTTTATAATTCATTGCTATGTAAAATCAAAATAATATCATACTGGATTATACTATGGAAGAAGAATGATTATTAGATTTTTATAAACCTGAGAAAAAGATCAAGTTCTTTCTAAAGCAAGCAGTAATTACATATATAGATGATATGACCTGAATTGACAAATCAAAAAAAAACCTGGAAAGTATTTTGAAAGAAGCAAAAAAGTTTTATATAATAAATGACTTACAAATTAATATTACAAAGTCAATTTTTCTTACCATTAATTAAAATCCTCAAGACTCTGGAATGGTTCAAGCTGGAATAGAGAATACTATAGTTCATGAGATCAATAAAAAGGATCAAGCAGATTTCTTGATATTTGGTTAGGACAAAACAAAAGAACCAGAACATGATTAGTTCAATAAAATCAGAAATCAGGGTAGTAGTTCAAGCAATAACTAAAAAGAAGTTGACAGAAAAACATGCTTGATATATTATCAATAAAGTTTGATTTCAAGAATAGAATATAAAATGCAATATATATACTTGAATGAGAAGATATATGATGACCTAACAGCTATATTCAGGAAAGTTTTTAAGAACAAAGCTTTAATTTGTGGAACAATTCCAAACAGTTGTATCCACAACAAAGAAATATATAGTTTTAAAAGTATTTGAGAAATATAGTTGGAAAGCCATATATTAGCACTATTATGCCAACTTAACAATAGTGAAGCCCCTGATATAGTGACTATAATCCAATTGAAACAGAGCCAGATCAAGGACTAGGAACTTGGGAATATCTTTGATAATCCTGTAGACTCATACAAGCTGATCAAAGGCAATCTGACAGCTGCAACATTGACCCTGGCCAAAGATCTATAGATTATGTTTCAAAGTTAGAGATGGAAGAAAATCTTTAACTATCAGTGAGGTATCCTATCTATCAAGTCAATCCTACAAAATAATAGAGAATATAAAAAAACTATTCTAACACTATGTAAACATAAAATCTTATTTCTGAATCAAATTATCAATAAAACCACGATTATACTTAAGAAATGGATAGCAATTCAGATTCTCTTTAGCAAGTGCAAAGGACTATTCTTTTCTTGATACAAAAAGATTCATGAAAAGGTAACAGATAATTAAGGCTACTTAAGAAAATCATTATATGAACTAGATTGGACAGACTACAATATGCAAACTGAAACATTTTTAGCATATCCAGATAAAAGAAAAAATACTAGGTAGTTTACTTCAACTTTTCAACTAATATATTAGTAAAAATATCATTCTCAAATAACAAAATCCAGTTCACTTCATATCAATCATTATATGATCCTATTAAAAACTATACTCTACTTCAATCAGATAGATCATCTCAAGCCTTAGAAGTAGTTTCATTACAAATTCACCTCCTTCCACAACTAAATAAACATGAAAATCTGAGAAAAGAAAAACAAGTTCTTTTATCAGGCAATTCTATAGACTGGCAAATAACTACAAGGCAATAGACATAAACTTCACCTATTTTTAGATCTGTAGAAGTGGAAATCCAGGTAAAAAACTGGAAAGCTGTGCTAATAAGACAAGCCATTCAATCATATAAATATATAGAAGAACTTATAGATATTCTACAGTACAATAAAAGAAGTATGGCTAATCAGTTTACTTTTTATACAAATGGCTTCTATAAAAAATAGACAAAGATGGTGAACTTGAAATAGGGTTTGCTTGGATCTTAATAAAAGATGACAAAGTTGAAAAACAATTCTCAGCAGAAGCATTAATATGACTATTAGCAACCAGGGTAAAAATATTGACTATTTTTATTGCACTATTCACTGCTTCTCGAAACACAACAGTTTCAATCTTTATTGATCGTAATATTGCAGTTAAAACATGGATGTCTATCAGTTCACAAGCAGAGATATCAACAAAAAGATGGACAAAAACTACCAATTGACCAATATAAAATAAGATCAAAGATCTAGTAAAAAAGAAAGATTTTATTTTTGAAATTACAAAGGTTAAGGCTTATAGAACCAACAAGTTCAATAATCAGATAGATCTACTTGTTAAACAAGCTAGATGTAAGAATCTGATAATCTGAAATCAACTATCAAAGTTAGGAAAGATCCTTATAATAGTTACATGAAGTAAATATACAATAAAGATTAGTATTAGAGAATTTGTTAAAACATTTAACAGAAAAAAAATTGGGAAAGACTGGACAGTACAGAAAAGAATTCAAGAGCTATGAATCCAAAAAGATAAAATAATAGATTGATTAACCTTCTGAAATCAATTCAATCTACTCAATATATTTGATACTTCTTTCAAAGCTATTAAAAACAAAAGCTTTTTAACAAACTTAACTCACAATGAACTTCTAGTACTATAGATACTCAAGAAAAAGAGATCAGATATTTATACTATAATGATTTGTCCAGTATATGAACTTTAAGAAGAGACATTAGAACATCTTTTCAAATGTCCAATCACTAAAGAAGCTAGAAAAGATATATGGCAGAAAGCAAAAGAAAAAATTAATCACTACATCTATAAAGAAATTAAAGATAAAAAAGAAGTTCATACTACAATTGATAATTGGACAAGTAGATGGCTAGACGAGATTAAGCAATTTGATAGAAGTCTTTTCAATACTATTTGTGAATATGTAGAAGAAAATAAAACCACCTCTTTGAAGAATTACCTTAAAGCACAATTTAAAATTCCTCCAGTATTTATACAAAGCATAATCAATAAGCTTTATCGTAAATGAGGAAAACTTCAAAGAAAATATTTGAAACAGCCATTGCATTAAAGTAATAGAGTGAAAAAAGAAGCAGAATATCACTGAAAAAGATAAAAGATCTAAAAGACCTGGATATAGATCAAATGTACAGACTATACAAGAACAGAAAAAATCTTCAACATCCTTAGAAGACCTGAAAAAGAAAACTTTTGAAAGAAAGAAGGAAAAGAATTATATGGAAATCATCAAGAATTGGAGTTATTATGGTACTAAATAGTTTGGTTTTTAACTGCAGACAGAATTTAGAATGATCTATAGTAATGATCTGTAGACAATGAATTTATTAATTAGAAAATTTATCCAAGTTAGTAAAGGAGTACAATATCATTCCCTAAGTTGCATCTAGAGAAATAAATTTTTGATGATGAATGAGTTAGTATGTGAAAGTCAAAATATCTTATAAATATCTTTATATGTATACAATAAAGATATTCCATGCTGACCTAATTATGGGTTAAAAAAAAATATAATTATTATTATTATTATTATTATTTTTAAATCCTTAGTCAGACTATATATACAGTATATGTTTTATTAAACATTTATATACTTTAACATTTAGAATATTTTACTAAAGTTAAATTTTTACCTAATTTATTCATCTTTATTTTATAAATTTTCTAAAACTCTATTATAATTTTGAAAGTACTTTATTATTTCATTAATAGTTTAGATAAAAAACTTTAACTACTAACATTATAATCTATAGATTACTACTGCAAAACATTTTGCAAGATTTTGACTAGTCTTAAAATCCTAATTACTTCATTTTATATTTCACTCTTTTTATCAAAATTTTCTAAAATTTTTATCTTTTAAGTATTCTTTTTCTATTACATCAAGAAATTTTTTTGGCAAAGATCTTTAAAGATTTTTGAGCATAAAATTTTAGAGATACTCTATCATTATTAAAAGTCTCTGAAGCAGAGATTTATATATAGAACTTTAGAGATTTTCTAATGTTTTAAATTTTAATAAAATAATTTTACACTATTATTAAAATATTTATTTTAAAAATTTATTTATTAAAAATTACTTTTTTTACATATTTTTATTTATTATTTATATTTATATCCCTCATTGCTGAAGTAAACCTTTCTATTCCTACATTTTCTAATTGCAATTCAGATTATTTTTATCATTTTTTACTTTTTTCAAAATACTTTGAATTTTAATATCTTTCTGCTTATGCATTTCTTGATCTTCATTGCTTGAATTATCTTCTGTAAATTAAATTTTCTTTTTAAATTTTTCCTAAAATATATTATTAGTAAACAAATAACTTTATAATATTTCAAAGAATTTTAAAACTTATCTTATTTTTTTCTATTTTGCTTTTAATTAATGCTTCATTAATTAAAATACTTTCATTACTTGGATTTAAAATTATTTGATATATTACGATAATAAATGCAACTTGTTTCTCAAAGGCATCCCCTTTTGGCTAGACTTTTTTGAGAATGCATAACATTACACTTTGGATTTCTCCTCTAGGACATAAATGAAAATTTTTGAAACACTTTCATATTTTTTGTGATTTTTTCCAAGCTATAATTTAAGTAATAGTTGCATTTGTATTAATTATATCTAGGGAGTTTTCGCCAAAGACTAAAAACATGACATCACAGATTTTTAAAGTTGTGATCCCTTGAACAATATGTGTTGTCTCACAAGCTATTAAATAAATAATATTGTTAATAAATTTATTTATATTATTATAACTACAATAAGTACCATTTGATAAATATACTTTTCATAATACATCTTTCAATGTTTTCTTGTGAAGCCTTTGAAGAACTCTGAATGTTCTCACTGAAAATATTCCTCTGTATGCTGGCAAAAATCTTTAGAATTCATGTATATTTGTTCAAAAAAGACTTCTTTTATGATACTCTTGACTGCATGCTATTATAGAATTCAAAATATTATTGAAGTTCTTCAAAAATTAAAAATTAAACCTTACCTCAATAAAATTCTGTTCAGTGATTAAATATTGACTTATATGAATTTTGTTTTCTAGATAGATAATCTTATTCATGATGGCTTTTTAACATTCTAATAACTGATCAATTTTCTTATGAAGACTTTCGTAAAACTCTAAAAGCCTTTTGATTATTATATTAGAAACTAAATATACAAATTAGTATTTATTTAAATAGTTACATTTTTTTTAATATACTTAAAGATT
>CAJVPT010005619.1:0-11979 GCA_910592055.1 Acaulospora colombiana | reverse complement strand
AGAACCTGGGGTCCATCATAAGTCCCCTTTCCATCACAGGTGGGTAAAAAATCACTGCCCAAAGAAGATTGGGACCAAATGTGTCCTGGAAGTAAAGGCTACCACTAGGTGATAAGTCTCCTTAGATGGTACACAAGAAGGAAATCAAGATCAAGAATAAATAAATTCCTTAGACGGTCAGGAAAAGAAAGGATATTCCAATCGGCATTTCTTATTGAGAAGAGATCTTGAGAAGTAGGTCTTTGGAAGAAGCTGGAAATAATTTTTTTCATTTTTTACTCTTGTGATCTACTTAGACATTTTTAGATATCCTTCTTCCCTTTTTTGAATCCATCCTTTTGTAGTTTCCTGTAATCCAGTGGCTTGGTATAATATACGGCAGTGACAACCTGCTGGCAATGATGCAGTGGACTAGAAGAATCTTTATCCAAAGATACTGTGGAACGAAATATTATTCTCAAGGTTGAATTTAGAGACTTTTATACTTATGACGAGTTTGTTAGATTAGAAAAATAGTTTAGCTGTAGTATGTATCATGCTGTTCGAATAAAAATGTACTTATGTTTTCAATTGATTAATAAACTCACGATCTAGCCTGGCTATAGATATACAAAAAAAAAAAAGAACAATTTTTCAAAAAATAAAGTTATAAAAATGCTATCAAATATCTTTATTTTTAAAAAGTTATCAACAAAAATTTTTTCGAAAGTAATAAATAAAAATCTTTTGAAAAAAATTATTAATATATTTTTTGACTCTACCACTCTGGGATTTTCATATTTGGGTCTTTTTAAGAAGAATATTATCAAGATATTGCTAAAGCCTTAAGAGCATCTCCTACAGTTTAACATGTAATGTCAGTTGCTATTCAAAATAAAGAAATAGTAAATAAAGATACAAAAGTTAGATCAATTCGATTAGACAACATGCAAATTATAATTCTCGAATGTGGAACAATTCCTTCTGAACCTAAACGTCGATATGCGGATGGATAAGATATTATGGAAGATGAAAGTCTTAAAGATTTTGAGAAAAGATATAGAAGATAGCAAGTTGAAAAAGAACAATGGTTTAGGGTTGAAAACTTTTGCATTGCTATAATGAAAGATGAATATATGAATTATCGTTTTCAATAATATTTTTTAAAAATATATTTATTATTTTAAAATCAAATTGAATGTAATATAACAAAACATAAAATGATATCAAATAAATAACATAAAATGACATCAAATAAATTAAACTAAATTATCAACTATTTGTCTGTTGCAATTTCTGATTCTTTTATCAACTATTCTTTTGAACTCAATAGCCTTTTCATTTTTATTTTTTACCCATGATTTCTTATAATATTGACCATTTTCTCTGTATATGAATTGCCATTTTTTTTTGCTTTTATCTAAGCTCAATCTATTAATTTCAGATGTATTATTTTTATATAATTTATAATTTTTTTGGTTTATTCCACTACTTCCATCCCTTAAATTGCATTCATGATTGTCAAGACCATTGCAATTGATGTAATCAACTATTTTCCATTCAGGATGTAATAATTGATGAAATTCTTTACTATGACTATTTGTTATATAATGATTATTTTATTTACCATTATGTATTTTCCAAGTAAATTCATGAAGAAGTTTATAATTTTTGATATCACATATCATAGTTTTATCGTGATTAAGTTTGACTTCAAGGTATACAATACCTTTTTTATTTTTAATAATATGTATTTGATTTTTAATTCCTAAATTAGTTTTTCATCCTCCGAACCAATTTGAGGTTACAGGTTCCATTTTTGTATAAGTTAAAATCAAAACTTATATATTTATATTTTTTATTGGATTATGGAGTTATTTTTAGAATCGCAGGGTTCAAGCTTATCCAATCAGACAAGCCAGTGTTACCCTGCGATTATCAAAATAACCCATTTATTGATAATGATTATATTTTAATAAGTAGATTTTTAAGTATTAATATGCAAGTAAATAAAAACATAATAATCAAAATTACTTAATAGTATATTATCTATTAAAACATTAGTTTAATAATATGTTATATATTATGGTTAAACTCAAAAATAAAAAAAAAATCGTATAAATGTAAGCTTAAATTTTAAAAATGTAATGCAATTAAACTTTAATAGTATATATATTTCGTTGTGTAGTTTAACTTTGATTAATACACAAAAATTGATATAATTAATAAAATAAAAAGTTTATTATGTAACAACTTTTTACATTTAAAAAAAAGTTTCGAAATCCCCTGTGTATCAAATTTTCTTTTATCGAGTAAACCGGGACCCGGAAAATTTTTGATGATCATAACTATTTTCAATTAATGCATACTAACACAGTTTCTTTTATTGAGAGTTGACCGTAGTACGAAAATTTCACTCGAAAATAGTGCTGCACGGGTAACGCACTCCTTTAAAACGTGTAAATTCAGGATCCATGGAGTTATTTCTTGAATATTTTGAGACAACGTCACCGGGAAAATACCGATTTCTCGATTATTACCAGTATTGTAAAAGCCGGGATGGTTTTGTAGGTAACTTTCGCCAAGAAGCAAAAAGACTTAAAGATACCTTGGAACACCTGGTGAAAAATGAATCGGATTTAAAGAAACTAAAAGCTCAATATTTGCTTGATGTTTTTGAGGCGAGTATCTTTTTTCATTTCATTTTGATTACTGGCAAACAGTATGGAGGACCCTGTTAAGTTCAAAGAAAGGGAACATACTTCCACGACTACGGTGAGCGCGTACGCTCCGCTCACTTTATGGCGTTCATTAGATCCCGTTGTGGTCTACAAGTTTTGTAGAGGTGGGGGCCTCCAGCAGTCCTGAGAAGGGGTAACACTCACACAACTATGGCGGGTGCCTACGTACCACCCGACCTTACGGCGTTCATTAGATCCCGTTGTGGTCTGCTTTGCCAGGGGGTTGTCTGCTTTCCAGTGAGGATAAGATAGTAAAAAAAATTGTGTATTATAAATTTGTAGAACCATAGAAAAAAGAACGTGGATATCGATAAATTTTGGAATGAAGTTGAAGGCGAATCTCTGGATATAGAGCATACCAAAGAAAAAAAACAATTACAGCTAGACCAGGTCAATAATTTATACTTACTTTAATATTGTTAAATATTTTATGGCTAATTATTGTTCTGAATTGCAGTTGAAAATAGCTCGTATTATGACAAAGGGAACTGAAGATGGCGTTGGAAATATTATGAAAAATGTCAATACGGAGCTGGTATGGCAATTTACATTTGACATTGTTAGAAATGATCTACTAATTCAACAAACTTTATGTTTTATTTGTAGGTCGAGTCAGCTACTTATCTTAAAAGAAGATGAGATGTATATTACAAAGAAGATCGAGATGGGTACACTACGCCTTGTCCAAACAGTCCAATGGTGAATAATCCGGAGGGCGAACCGAAACCAAAGAGACGGGCTAATACTGATGATAAGTCTTGCACTTCATCTGCCGGAACTAGTGATGAAATGGTCGGTGACATAAATGATATGATTCTGTTTATGTATTTTTTTCTTTTTATTTTGGCTCAGCCGACTGGTATTAATTTTACAAAGTACAAGAGTGTGGATGACGAGTCCGAAGATTCCGAAGAAAGTGATGAGGAAGACGAATTGAGGCTAGACGTGGAAGAAATTGGGTTCGAAGAATACATTGACCAAGGGAATGAACCTGCAAGTATTTTTTATCAAAATAAACTGCAAGCATGATTTCGCTAAATCAATAACCGTTTTATAGTTTATTTTCAAAACAAAAAACATATCTTCACTATTTGAGTCATATCGATCCAAAGCGTTAGCTCATGCGCAAAATTCTGGCCTGATAATGAGGAAAAATTATCACGAAATATTGTAGGTAGAACTTTTAATGGAATGTCTTTTTAATAGTTAACTTTACTGATGGAGATTGATTATTATTAATTTTTTTGTAAATTCAGGAGTCTATCCCATATTCTTTTACTACAAAGGGATAATTATTCGGAAACACAAGTAAAAACGTTCTCTAGGGAAACGCTCGAAGATCTCAGAAAGGATATTAAACCAAAGTTAATCGGAAAAGAAAAAGTATCAAGGGACATAAAATCAATTCTACAGGATTACATTGAGGTTCGTATTTTTCTATTATCATCATTATTTTGCAATGTTCCCTTTAATAACTATCTTGCTTAGGTTGCTCTTGACGATAATGATGGTGGATTACACGAACTTCGTGAAACTATCACTGAATCTTTTTCGAAAGAATTTAATTCAACAGCAGAGAAGGAATTTCTTCGACGAATGAAGTTTCTCTTTGAACATCTGTAAGTTTCGATATCTCTTAGTTAAGCAACTTATTGAAATGACTGTTAAAAATATATTTTCTTGCTACTTTGCAGGTCTTATACTATCCCATTACATCCATTAAAAGAAATTATAAGCGAAGGGACACTTGTGGCGAATATAATAAGTCCGATTTTACGAATTTTTTTTCACGACTCATACATATATCCTACGATATGGCCGAACACATCCAGCACCAGCGCAAAGATCCGAAAACTTGCCATCAGGGATCCTTCCCGGGCTAAACAACCCGATATGATCGGGAAAACCGTAAATAATGGTACTTGAGAAAAAACAGCTAATCATAAAAATACAAATAAATATGTTCTAAATATTTCTTTTACAGGAAAATTTGTTTACGAAACGATGTTCGGTGAGGTGACGGGAGAAGGCAAAAACAACACGGAAAAAAAGAATCTAATCGACCTGGTTAGATTGGGATATTTATGAAAGATTCTCTTGATAATATTTCGCGTAAGACAGGTGTCAATCTGATTTTCAGTTGGCAAGTTATTGGTAAGCTGGTCTTCCAGGAACGCTTGTTTTAATATCCTTATCCTATCTAATTAATGATTCTTCATGTAATAAATAGTGACAAAGTGGACCGGTTATATGATGACATTAATTAGCCCAGGAATTTACGTTATGATTGATACTGGTAGTGTAGATCTTCCAAGATCTTTCGAAGTATGCAATACGTTTTTAACTGGTATGGACACACTGTTTGCATTTCAGGTATAACTTAGGAGGAATATCAATATTACTTTTTATTTTTGTATAAATGACTAATTCAAAACTGTTCCTCTAGATAGCGTATGAAAAAACAATAAAGGATATTCTCTCGATCATGAATAAAAGTGAAGAATTCGAGAGAGATGATAATTTTAAAGGATGGCGTCGATCAACACTAGGAACACCATTGTTCAAAAAAATTGTGAAGTTCAAATAACTATCAAACAAGATAATAGAACATATATTTACGTAAAATCCATTAACTAATTATATGCTATATCAGCTGTTTCTTCGTTTTTCAATATTAATAAAGTTGTTTTGCTCACATTCCGGTTTTAATTGGCTTTACTATACAGCGGCCGTCATAAAGAACGCACCACTAGCATTGATGATCTTTAATTAAATATATCTCATGCAATTAAAATTCAATCACGATCAAATTAATGATATTTACAGTATAATGCATTGAGTGATCTAAATAATGCTTAAATTTTAAAGCAGATTAATATGATAGATTTTGATTAAAATAATATTTAATGAATAATCGCAGGTGCATTATTTTTGCTGTTTTTTCAACAAATATAAAAATAGCCTTTTTAAAATGTTAACCAAATGCAAAAAAAAACAATTGACAATAGAACAAAGAACAAAGGCTATTACACTACTTGAAGAAGGATATAGTTTCCATCAAGTTGCTGTTAAAATTGGCCGTAAATTTCATTATTCTACGATCTTAAGACTTAAAAAAAAATATCAAGAAACAAAACAATTGACAAATAAACCCACTATAGGTTGACCACGGAAACTTACTCCACGTCATGAATGCATTATTGTCCAAAAAATAATGATTAATGAGTGTAAAACAGCTATTGATATACAAAAATCACTAAAAATTTATGATAAAATAGATATCAGCACTAGTACAATTTGTAGAATACTTAAAAGAAATGGCTTACATACATATGCAAAATGCAAGAAACCTCTGTTATCTAAAATTTATCATAAAATCCACCTAAATTTTGCTAAAAAGTATTGACATTGGACCATAGAAGATTGGAATAAAATAATTTGGTCAGATGAAAAGAAATTTCAAATTTTTGGACCTGAAGGATGTAAATTTTATTGGAAAAGACTTGGATATCCTATAAAAGATCAATATATAATACCGATAGTCAAATTTGAAGATAGTGGTGTTAATATTTGAGGTAGTATAACTGCATTTGGTATATGATATTGTACAAAAATTGAAGGAAATCTTGATAGCAAGCTATATAAAAAAATTTTACAAGATGAATTATTATATGCATTAGATTATTATAATTTAGATCCAGAAAAGATTATTTTCCAACATGATAATAATCCAAAATATAGGGCAAAATTGATTCAAAATTGGTTAAAAGATGAAAAAATTGAAGTTCTTTTATAGCCATTATAATCTCTGAACTTAAATCCAATAGGACAACTATGGAATAATATAAAATGAAAAGTTAAAACTTTAAAGATTAAAATATATGTAAAGAAACTCTTTGAAAATATTTTTTTAAAAATCTGAAATAAAACATCTAAAGATACTTGTACAAATCTAATTGAGACTATACTATAAAGAATAAAGAATGTAATTAAAGCAAGAGAAGGATATACATAATGGTAATACTAATATAATAGAATTATATATTTTTTATATGTATTTTTTTGAAATCAATAAAAATTTTTAAAATTATTAAAAAACATAAAAAAAAATACACCAATAATTTTATTAAACAATATTCTTTTTTTATTAAACTGCAACTGATATTAAATGCAAGCTTTTATTAAGAAATTACTTAACAATTTGATAGATAATTAAATCCTATAGCAGTTATATCAATCATCTCATACAAACTATATATTTCTATATTTGTGCAGATTAATAATAACTTATTGCAGTTTACCATAGATGAACCTGCTACCACTCTGTAAGTAGGTAAACCCAGCTAGGGATCAGATGGTTAAATACATAGTTATCAATGGCAAAACAGATTAATTTAGTAGTGAGCTTTATAAATTTTTGTGTTATATTCACCAAACTAGGCTGTATTATATACTGTATATTTGATGAGATTTGATTCATCTTCCAATACTCTCAGATATTATTCACTTAGACCTCGGAAGGGAACACTTTCCTTCTTTGTTATCACCTATAGTATCAGATCAATCCTATATGACTAATTTTCATTTAAGTGGAGCATCAGATTGAAATATCTTAAACTAGGAGAGTATGAGTCTTGGAGATTGCCAGGACAAGAGGTCTTTGAGGTATTTTTATGGTAGACTAGATCAGAAGCTTTTCTTCATTTAATCCTTTTGATAGTATGACTGTAGATTTCAGTTCCTGATTGATGGAAGACCAGAAGTCCCATTTTTATGTAGTTTAACCTAATTAGAACTTGTTCCGGATAATTGGATATGACTTTTATAGGATAACTAGTAAACCTAATCAGAAGAGTAATTTTTGATTTTGGTTCTTAAGTGGTATTGAACTACAGACTTTGTGATTGTGACCTGAGAGTACTACCACTATGCTATTGACCCATAAGTCGGTACTGATAATTTTTATTAATAATGTTTTTAAAAAAATCTATTATATTAATAAATAAAAATATTTAAATATTTTATAAAAAAAATTATGAAATATATTTATTTAAAATTTAATATTAATATGATTTAATTTGTATAAAATATATGCTATAAAGTATCAATAATATACCATATACTCTTTCTGCTGATCCTCTACCCACACACAAAAAAGATGTTTACAAGAAATTTTTTATTTCTTTGCTAATAAGGTCTTAACACTATCCCTAAACTAACTTAAAGTTTTACTTTAAAAGATACTCCTAACACTTCCTCTTGTTTATATTCGTTTTCAAACAAAAACTTGGCTTCCTGTGACCTAGAAAAGTCAAGAAACACCTTCTCTACCCATGGAAAGAAAGTTCTGAAAGAAAGAAGAACCAATAGTATAGTACTTGAAGCCTTTCATATTGAAGTATGTCAATAAAGGTTTTCTGCAGTGGGAGGTGGTAAACATCAAGCCATATTTCAAAGTGTCTGTTCACTGTTTCTTCCTTCTTATAGTCACAAAAATTTTTTTTTTGATTTTTCTGAGGAATTTTGCCTACCTCAATTTGATCCTGAATTTTAGATGACACAATCTATTGCAAAATATGATTGGTGGACACGAAACACATTAGTAGCTAAATGTAAACAAGTTCTTACTGATCACTTAATGTGTTTTAATGATGTCATTAATGAAAGAAAGAGAATTTATTGATATGCATTCTTCACTTCTTCAAATGAAGTGTAACTAAAGCAAAGAAATTATGAGGCCATTAGAATGGGCACTAAATTCCCTAGGTAATAAAAATATAGTTATTTGTTAAGCTGAGGTCTTCAATTTCTTATCATTTTGGTTAGGTAAAGTACGCGAAGAAGATTATTTTCTTATCCTGGTCAAGCAATAAGACTGAAAAGTAGAAGACTGTGAGCCACTACCATTCTCTAGGATTGAGAATGCATTTCTCCAGATATTGTATAATGATATCATAATTGACGAGGATCCCATATTCTGTGAGACCTTTCCACTATTGCAAGTCAAAAAGACTGTTAAGGAATCTGGCTTTTTAGATAATAGAAGATACTTATCAGTAAAATTTCTTTAACTAGGTATGGCTACTGAAAAATGTTAGTAGTTACACAATATGACTGAAAGGTTACATAAAAACCTAGGATTCATTATAAGTTGTTAAGATTTGTGTGGATAGATAAAAAATCAATACTGAAAGAAAGGAAGTGACAAGCAAGATACTGGATCTGAGTAGGTAATAAGTACCTTAGATAGTTACAAGAAAATAATTAAGATCACGAATAGATAAGTTCATCAAATAATCAAAAAAAGAAGAATATCCTAGAAGGGTTGACTTCTAATGAGAAGAGATTTTTAGCAGAGATTTTTTGTAGGACATGGGCATTTTTTATTTTTTTTTTCATTTTCTCTTCATATATATACATTTGTGCATTTTTGGATATCCTTTTTTTTTTATTTTCCCTTTTTATTATTGTAGTTTCTCAAAATCAATTCCTTGAAGGATAATTGACAGTAACAATCTGTTGGTAATAATGGATAAATTAGGAAGATCTTTACTTAAAACTTATTTCGAAGCAAAATATTGTTCCCAAGATTGCACTTAGAGGCTTAAGCTCATTTGAGAATTGAAAGCTGTTGACGAATGAGTCAGTATGAGATTTAGTTTAGCTATTATATAATTGCTCAATGTATTTCTATCAGTTTTCTTAAATATTAATAAATATACTATATTGATCTAACTGCAGGTTTAAAAAAAAAAATAAATAAAAAATATTATTAGAAGAATTTAAAATATCATGTCTATTGATACCAAATATACTAATAGTATTTAAATACATATATTAGTTCTTTTTATTAAAACAATAAGTCATAAGAAGTAGTCTAGTAATATTAATTGAATTTTTTTATTTTTAAATTACAACTAGTATTAAATACAAGCTTTTTATTGATAATTTAATTATAAGTATTAAATCAATTATCTTGTATATATATATGCAAATTAATAATAACTTATAATAAATTGTTCTAGGTAAATTTACTTAAAACCTTTCAAATAAGAGAATATATCTAATTAAAAACTATATGGTTGATATATAGTTATTAATGTTGCTATTGATAGGACTAGTCTAGAACTATATATTAGTCTAATTATTATACTATATATATACTAATTTATATATTAATGTTAAATTCTCAAGGATTATTTAACTATCTAAATATACTGATACTTTTATTTGAATCTTAAAAAGAATTTTTATTCTCTTTGTTGTTATATGTAATATTATAAATAAGTCCTATTTAATGAATTCTTCATTTAAGCAAGTTAAGATAGTTAAGTTTTTGAAATCTATTAGTATAGTTTGAAATAGAAATATTTATATGATTACTATAATTCTAAAAGTATAGTTCCAGAGTTTGTTAAAATAGTTTGAAATTAATAATATATTTAGATAATTATCATAGTCCTAAAAATAAGATTCTAAAATTTGTTTTCTATTTAATTTTGAGGAATTAAATCAGATATACAGTATTTATATAATTACTATAGATCAAAGGTCTTTCTTTATATAATCCTTACAATAAATTCTTTTTAATTTAATAATTAATAAAAGAATCAGAAGTCTCATCTTTGTACACTCTAATTATTTTTCTTATATAGTTCTTATGTGATGTTGAACTTTGGACCTTGTAATTGTAACTTAGAAATATTATCATTGTATTATAGATCTATAGATCTGATATTAATTAATTTTATTATAAATATATATAAAAAAACTATTTATAAAGTTGCTTTATAAATCAAAGTATATATATTATATATATATTTTTTAATTTAACTAATAAGATGAAACTTTTATTGAGATATTTAGTAGTATATTTTTTAAATTATATAAGCAATTCATATAATCTTTTATTTTAACTACTTATTTCTTTCAAGTCTATTAATATTATTATATAGTAATACTATTTTTGTCAGTTGCCCTACTCTATCCAGGCATATAGTATTCTGAGAATCCCTATTAGACTACTATTTTTAAGCTTTAAGGAACTTTATATATGTTCTTTAGTAAAGTCTTGTTTACTGCTTTGATAATAGTATGTATTATGATTAATTTTTAATATATATAGTTCTCAAAGAGCTGGTTCAACTCTTGATTTTTATAGATATAATATTAATATCCAAGTGGTTCAATAGTGTACTTTATGAATAATATATAGTTTTTCATTAAGATTATTTTTAATTTCTTTTCAAATATAACCTATAGAAGATATTTTTTAATCAAACAAGGTCTTGAATTTTTCTTAAATATATCCACCCACTATAATTTCTATCATAATATTAATACTAATTTCTAATTTATATATCTAGCTATTCTTTTTAATAGCCATTAGTTTTATAATCTAAAAAATCTTTCATTAATTCAAGTTTGTTATGATTCATTATATTTTTTATTGATATAAATAATTAAAGTTTTCCATATCTTCTATAAGAATATTTTTCAAAAGAGGCAGATATTTACATATCTATTGGAGACTTGAACCAATTAAAATCTTTTCTAACTATTTTGATATCTTTATATTTCAGATGATGAGAATCTTTTTTTTTCTAATACTAAAACTGATCAAAACCTATATAACTTGATTTATTACACTGTAATCAAATATTAAGTTTTTATAAGTAGATTATATATAAGTATACATATGACTAATGAGCATGTATTTTGCACAATATAATCTATATTGTGAGAATTGTTTTTGAGTGAAATAGAAAACTTGTGGATAGCAACCTGTAAATATATTCACTTTACTATTTATTCACAAGTAATAATAGATTCCTAAAGTATTTAGTATATAAAATTTTGCAGATTATTTATATTCTTTTTTGAAGGACAAAATTTATAGTTCTTCACTTTAATAGAGACAAAAGTCAGGAAATACTATAAATCAATGATTTGAATAAAAGAAACAATTATAAATAATTTTTTTATAATAATAATTTTAAAAATTTTAATATTTTCTAGTAAGAAACATTTGACTTTTGTTCCTGCCTTCTCTTTTAAGAACCCATTTTTATTTACAGGTTGTATATATTATGTATAAAATTAATAAACTAGATAAAGTTATATATTTTTTAAAAAAAATAAATCAAGATTTTTTTTTTTGTTGTTTTTTTTTTTTTTTTTTTTTACTTGCAAATTTTTTTTTTTTTTTTAAATAAAAAAATATTTAAAATTTTTTTAAAAAATTTTTCAAAATAACTAA
>CAJVPT010005618.1:0-11979 GCA_910592055.1 Acaulospora colombiana | reverse complement strand
GTTAATCCTCTGACCACAAACAAAAAAGACATTCGCAAGAAGTTTCAATATTTCTATACTAATAGAGTCTTATTACTTTCCTTAAACTAACTCAAAGAGTTTCTCTAGAACTTCTTCAACTCTTCTCTCCATTGTTTACAATTTCCTTTGAACAAACTAAACTCTTGTGGCCTGCAAAGTTCAACTTCCACCTTTACTACCAATGGCAAGAAAGTTTCTAAAGGTAAAAGGACTAACAATAAAGTACTTCTCACCTCTCAAGTTATGGTGGAAATAATTAAGATTATGAACCAGACAAAAGACTCACTTTTCCATCCTTTGACTGGTGTTGTGGCCTCTTAGAGCTACCTTTTTCATAACTTTCTGAAGAATTTTGTCTACTTTATCTTGATCCTGAAATTTCAGGTAGTACGGATCTCACCAACTCTGATTGGCTAACACTAAACACGTTGGACAAGATTGATAAACAAGCTCCTATTGGCCACTTTACATGTCTGAATGCATTTTCTCAACTCCATAAGAACCTGGGATCCATTATAAGTCATATGATCTGGTGCGGGTGAATACAAGACAAGCATTCAACACATCATATAATACAAGAAAAAGATCGTCCGACTATGGCAAAAGTCACAAGATGCTCGATTGTTTCTTTTTAAAAATTAGAGCCACCTACTCCTGATTGTATGTCAGGTAGGTTCCTGCTTCTATTGCTCGGAAAAGTCCAACCGGAAAAAGTAAAAAAGATGATTAGAAACACTCAGTGGTAAAGCTAGTGTGCCAGTACACCAAGAAGTTTTCATCCTATCTCCAAAAAATCCCAAGTTGGAAGACTGAAAGGTTAACACCGCCACATCAATCAAAACTCGAGGTCAAAAATGTCAGCAGTGACATGTGAGCTGGCCAGATAATCTAGGAGATTTTTAACAATTACTAATACCAATGGTCACCAACAGGATACACCAATTGTGGGGCTAGGTGTAGTCCTTCTAGAAGGAATTAAATCTGAAATATATTGCGCATATAGATAAGTACATCTATATTCAGATAGAAATGGATTTAATTGAAAATATACTGGAAGACTTTCAAGTCATTCATGTGGATACTAATATACTACCTGGACCTTCTTGATTACTCTCTCCCCACAAGTCTTAAAACTGTAAAGTTTTCCTTCTCATTTCTATCTTATTTCCATAAAGACTCAGAAGAAGCTTCCCCAGTCCTTCATAAAAAGGGGAATTCAAAATAGTATCAACATATGTTGAGGAACACCACAACTACCTTATTATAACAATACATAATCAGTCCTTTCTTTTTATTTTTCTTTTTAACTTTAATAACACCTGCATGCTCAATAAGATGTGGTCTTCTTTGCAAAAAGAGGGTAATAAGTCTCGAAGTAGCTTTAGCTTATCGAATTCTTTATTTACCCCTTGAATATACACTCCTATATATATACATTGCGTAATAGTATAAAAGGAAATTTGGAACTTAATAAAGATTAGGCATAAGCCTGTTAAAAAAAAAAAACAAAACAAAAAAAAAATTGCTTACAAATCACTTTGCAAATTATCTTTAATATTTTAATAGGACTTAAAATCTAGTTACTTTAATATTTTATTCTTTTTGTTAGAATTTTATTAAAACTTTTATCTTCTAAATTTTCTTCTTTTAGTAATTATTTTTTCTCTTTATAAATATAGTTTTCTGACTTGAAAAGTATAAATTTTTTTTGTTTTGTTTATTTTATAGCCTATACTACTACAAAAAACAATTTATCATATATGACTCACTTCGACTAATAATTTAATCAAACAAACTAACCTAGCATACTTGAAGTTCTATTAGTGTATTTTATTAATGAGAAAAGTGAGAAAGGGAGAGTGAGAAGAGAGAATATATGAGCTAGATAATTTATGGATAGTGTATTACCAAGGATTGAAGCATTAAAAAAAACTCTTTATAAAAAATACTTAAAAAATGTATTGATTTTATCTTGAGACTTAAAAGTTGTGACAGTTGTATTGTATAAATAAATGTTATGTGTATTATACCAGAACTTTTATAATAGTTTCACTTTGAAATAAGAAGATCAGATCTTGGGAACTTATTACTTTGAAACTTATACAGGGGAAAGAAAATTCAACAGAGTGTATACAAAGTAATAGTATTGATAAAGTGTTACCTATTGTCATCTCACGATAACTTTCAGTAATGTTTATTTTTCAGTTTGATGATTTCTCAAGTTAATTAAAATCTTCCAATATCAAGTAACAAATATACCTACTCATTTAACTTTACCTTTGTTACTTCAATACTATAGAAAACTTTTCTATTTACTTTGATGAACTTCATCTTTATTTAGATTCCAGTTACATACAAGAGTTAACTACTTCTGTCAATTAGTAAGAAAGATTCTTTAGATTATTTATATACTTAATTAGTTTAGTATGGAAGAGGTAATAAAAAAGAACTCCTCTTGATATTGTCTAGATGGTTTGTATCTTCCAAGGTAGGAGGGATTTTTCTTTGGGCAGATGAAGGGTTGTAAAGGAGGCATATATATAACTGTATAGATCGATCCACTTTTAGCATGTTTTACCTGCAGTATATGGCTAATCCAATAAAGTTGTGGGACACTTGCTAGGCCTTTATATCCTAAAAACTAAGCTAATAAAGTTTAAAAACTTCTTTCTTATTTATTCTTTTTAGTAATGATCAATAACATAATAGAAAGCAGTATCTTGTATTTACTTATATTATAGATATATGATTTATGGTGAGTTCCAGGTTCTTATAGAACTAAAGAAATACATTTAGATATATGATGTAACCAATGAAAGCTTGTTTACATCCATTTTACTGATGTAATTTTACTGAGCCAATCAGTATATAAGAAACTTTGTGCTATTCAAAATTCAAGATCAAACTAAAATAAACATAATTCTTCAAAAAGAATTGAGAAAGAATACTATTAGAGATTAACAAATAATAAAAAGAGTGGATAAAATGTGTTCACAATAGTTCTCTTATTACAACAGAAGCTCTATAATATTTCTTTATGTATGAATAAGTGACATACCATCAATTCTTCTTCCTTTCAGAACTTTCTTACTGTTGATAAAAAAGATATTTCATGATTATTCAGGTCACTAACAGTCAAGTTTTTATTTGAAAAGGATGTAGACAAAAAGGAAAGAGTTAAACAGACTTCTGAGATGTTTTTTTGAATAGTTTAAAGAAAGTGATAAGACTTTATTAGCAAAAAAAGTATTAAACTTTTTGCAAACATTTTTTTTATGTGTGGTCGAAGGATCAACAAAAAGAGTTGTTGATCATATAAATATGAGATTCGATTTCTATATCTATTTCTATTTAATTATTTTCTTATATTTTATATTTTGGAGAGTTTTTTTTTTTTTTGAGTTTAATTGCAAACTTTTTTTTATATCTTTATTATTTATTTTCTTGTTTTTTTTCTTATATAATATATTTTCTATAATATTTTAGAACTACTATTTCTAGAATAAGATTATATCCTATAAAACTGATATGAAAACTTAAAGTATTTTAACCAATTTTAAAAGTCTATTTTATTATTCTAGAGATTTACTTGTTAAGTTTTCCTAATTCTTTTCAATTATTTATGATTAGTCTAATACTTTTCTTTTCTGTCTTTTTTTTATTGCTTACAAAAGTTCTTTAAAGTTTCTGAGAATTTTATTATTTTATTTTATTAGTTTTCTTTTCCTTGAGAAAAGAGCAACAAGTCATGAGATAGTTCATAACTTATCAAGTTTTATTATTATCAAGCTATATCCCTATACCTTAGTGCTAACTACTTTATATAAATGTAATTTAAAAACAATAATAAAACAAGATTAAGTCAATTATATATAAATAAATTAATAATAATTTATTATAGTTATTTTAAACAAATTTAATTATTACTTTATAAATAAACAAATCTAATTAAAAATTAAATAATTAATATATAATTTTTAATAATATAATTAATATAATTAATTTAAAACCATATAATAATTAGATTTATTATATTATATATATACAGTGTAGAACACTTGCTTTTGAAAATTTTATTGATATAAAAATTTTTTTAAATTAATTTTTTAGAATCTAAAAAATTATTTATTAATAATTTATTAATAAGTTTATTTTAAAGTTTTATTTTAAAGTTTAAAAAAATTATTTTAAAAAATATATTATAAATTTTATAGATAATTATATATATATTATATATATATTTTTATTATCAAAAAAAACTCTTTCCCACTTGCATCAAAATTCTTAAAAATTTCTTTTTATGGTAACAACTCAAAATATTGAGGAAAAAACACAACGCTCGCAAAGAGTTCCTACAACAAATATGTCAAGAAGGTCAATAAGAACCAGAGACCTAACAGTAACTACACAGAGAAAAGAATCCTGATAGGCAGTGGCAAGATCTTTAAACTATTATTGAAAGCGAAACTTGGAAACAAGTTTAATCCCCTCACAGATATAAAGAAGAATCAAGTACAAACGGAAATGAAGAAAGCAACAAGACAAGCAACAGAAGTAACAAAGATCAGCAAAGTCGACACCAATAACCAAAAGGATATGGAGCTTGAAAACGAAGAATACAACAATAGGATTGACATAGAGAAATACATCACAGAAGTCCCAGAGTTACTAAAGGAAATAACCATAGAGACCAGACTGATCTTACCCATAACAATAACTTCAACAGTATCAGCAGCAGGAGAGGGAGAAGAGAACCTGAAGAATCATAGCAACATTATCAACAACAAATTCAGTTATAACAGGAACCCAAAACTAGCAACCGTATAAATGGAACATAGAGACCTTCAGAAGGAACAGAATACGTTCTGTCCAGGAAAAGTTTTTATCAATCCAGAAGATGTACTGGGCTTCTCAACAGAGGAAAAAATTAATCATGTCCGTAGCAAATTGGGGCACCTTGCAACACTAAAACATATACATATAGAATTTCCCATTGGTTCATCAACAATTACAGTTATCTTTAGCAATTATCATGAGGCTACAATGATATGTGAAACAGTGATTACCAGCAATGAACAAGCCAAATTTAGGATTGTACCACAAATCAGCACCCAGGAAAGCAAAGTTCAATCCATTTGGATCTGGGACATCCCTAACCATTTCAAGAAAATAGATATCGCCAACCTATTCCAAGTCAAAATGGTAATCGAGAACATAACCCTTCAATCAGCAGGACCAGTACAATCAGATACAGTCCAGTTTAGCACAACAACCACATATGAAGAACAAGTCCAAAAATGGGCACTCTATAAGAATACCTTCTGCATGTGGACATATTCAATGGTCAGAACCTGCATGGCAAAGGAAAAAAGAAATCAGTACAGAGTGACACTAGCAAATCTCACATACAGAACTTTAGTGAAGGAGTTGCAAAAAATTATCAAATACACCAATATACAAGCTTGCTACTTCTCTCTGAATCACTCAGCTTAGAACAAGAGATTTGTAATCCTTTATTTCAAGAATGATCAGGACTTGAACACAACAAAGAATGCTAGTCTCAATCTTAACAATGTGAAACTAATCTGGATAGAAAAAACCAAGAAACTCTGTTTTGGATGTGGCACTCATGATTACAAACTCATTTCCTGTCCAACTAACAAAGAAGGCCCATCTACGAGAAGTAGAACAAATAGATTGGGACAGTCCAGATTGAGGATGATAATGCAAAAAGAGTCCACTACCATCTGACAAGATAATAGACAAACTGCCAATCCCCATACCTTAGAACAAACATATGCAAGTGTTATCAAGGATGCACAGATCCCCCCGGTAGGAATGGAAAGAGTAATAGAAGCACTCAAACAACTTTAAGTGGATATGAAGGCCATCAAACACCAGGTCTACATGTTAGATAGAAGAGTAACAGCAATAGAAGCAGGCCCACATATCAAAGCCAAAGGACCAGCGGTCATGGACTTCTCTTCTAAACAAATAATACTCTTGGAGAACTCAAACTTCAGAATCCCATCATCAAAAAGAATGGACATCAGACAACAGCAAGTATTGAACAATGAAAAAATCAATCAGATGGAATCAACAATGGTAACAACCATGAAAGAAATGATAGATTGTCTAGAATCACTGATAGAAAGCACAGTTTCAACAAATACGGATCCCTCCTTCCTCCAAAACAACTATGATTAATAGTTCCAAAGAACCAGTGGCTGAGGCCAAGCAAGTAAAAATAGACAACAACAAAAAGATTATTTACAAACAATGGAGAATAGGTACTTTAAATGTAAGAGGAATCAATAGTAAACTCGAGAGATTATTATTGTTAGAATATGGCAAGGAAAAAGAAATAGATATTTTGGAAATAACAGAAACATGGTTAGTCAAGAATATACTCTGGCGAGATGAAGAAAGGGAATATTAAATATGTTATCAAAACTGGTACAGCAAATACATGAAGCAGGAGTAGGTATCATTATGAGAAAAATATGGGCAACACATGTATATAACATAGAAGAACACATGAATCATGGCCTGCTAGTGGACATGGCTTTCAAGGGAAAGATAAAATATAGAGTGATAACAGTTTATAATGTAGCAGATAAGATCAAAAGAAAAGAGAAAGCGAAGCTATACCACTGGCTCAAATCCAAGATCAGTAAAGCAAAAAGTAAAAATATGTTTATTATAGTCATGGATGACTTGAACGAAACAATGGACTATCAACTGAACCGTACTCCAGGAAAAGATAGAACAATTAAATCTAGTCATATGATCCATATCTTGGTGGTGTTCGACTTAATAGACACTTACAGACAACTTTATCCAACCAAAAGAAGCTACACATACTTGTAATCAAAATCAAATTACGGGAGTAAATTGAACTATATTTGAGTATTGAACACACTTGCACAATGCATCCTTAGTGCAAACTATATAACAATAGAAACAATTATAAATAGTAACCAAAAAATGATAACATCTATCCTAGATACATCACATAGTGATTGGACAAAATTAGTGAATAGGAAAAATATCAAACAGAACAAGATCAATTTCCTTAATTCCAACCCAAAGTAGTGAGCAAAGTTTAGACAGAGAATGGAAAACTCGGCAAGCAAAATCATAAAAGACAATTTAACAATAGTAGAGGTAATATGGAAATAGTTCAAGGAAGCAATAATAGCAACAGCAAAAGCTACACTTAAAAAAAGAAGACCAAAAAAGAATGTCGAAACCATCCATAGATCTAAATACAAGAAGTTAATGCAAAAACCACTCCAAATTAGTAAAATATACAGGAAATGTCAAGCATGGCTCACAAATCTAGAGTCATGTTCACAAACAGAGGAAACACAAATAAGGGACTTGATTGAGGAAGTTAATTCACCACTTCCAGTTTTCAAGGAACCACTGATCAGTATAGAAAATACAATATGCAATAGAGAAGAAATGCACAGGTAGTTATTAAAAACCAAAGAGATCTGGGATATAGAAAGAAAGATGGCAAAGGCACAGTTGGCAAAGATCAAATCAAGAACAATTTAGAGATACACAGAATGCATGTATAAGGATTTAGAAGAGAATCCCAAGAAAATGATAAATAGCATCCTAGATAGACAGGCTAGATTCATAGACACCAGGAGATTAGTAGAACATACAGAAGAGGATGAGATCAAGATCATAACTGAACCAACAAAGATCCAAGATAAAATCAGAAACTACTTTCAACAATGGATGAGAAAAAGACAAGTCCTAAACATAGAAGAATTTTCACATTGGAAGGAACAGTATAACCTGAAACAAGATATCCAAGTAGATTGGTACACAGAAATAACAAACCCCATCAAAATGGCAGAAATTAAAAATGCGATCCATAAGAAAAAGATAGCAAGTGCACTAGGACCCTCCAGAATATCATATAGTGTATTTAAAAATCTGAAAGAGAAAGGATTACAAGTTCTGGAATCCCTCTTTAACCAGATCCTGATAATAGGAGAGACCCCAAGTGACTGGAAGAAGGGGAACGTATACCCTATCCCAAAACCCAAGAACTGGTTAAGAGACATAAATATCACACATCCTATCATTCTACTAGAAACAGCCAGGAAAATTTTTATGGGAATCCTTATAACAAGAATAGTAGAAATATGCATAAAATGGAAAATATTATGTGAAAACAATTGGGCTGGACTACTAGGAGGTAGTACACAGGAACCAATTCACATTCTAAACAATGTCATGGAAGAGGCCAGAGAATTCAAAAAGGAGGTATAGATATTCAGCCAAGATATCAGCAAAGCATATGACTCCATCAGCAAACAGATGATGATTCGAGTCCTTAGAAGGATATGCCTCCCAGAACACATAATTAAAATCATAGAAAATATATTAGAAGACAGAAGTAACAGGGTAATAACAGTGCATGACCTCACAGAAGAATACCTTATCTATGATGGAATCGATCAAGGGGACACCATATTACTACTGCTATGGAGAATCTTCTATGATCCACTACTACAGGAAATCGAGGACAAGCATAAAGGATACATAATGGAAATAGAAGTTATTTTAAATCTAATAGCACCAAGATTAAAAAGATGACTAAGATTACAGCAATGGCATATATGGATGACACGACATGGTTTGCAAGTTCTCAAACAAAAATGCAAAGTATAATAGATAAAGCATCAAAGTTCCTCAGGATAAATGACATCCAAGTTAACAGCAACAAATCATCATTAATCTGTATCACTACTAGTACAAAAAGTAGAATGAGCAGTATCAAGTTAAATGAAGACCGAATATTACCCCTACAATATAACGAGGCAACAAGAATCCTAGAAATATAGATATTAGATAATGGGAAAAACCCCCACCAGAAGAATATTATCAGAGAAAAAGTGGACACCATAATCAGAATCCTAGTATAGAAAAGGATTACAAACAAACAAGCATACTATATCATAAATTATATTCTGTACCCAGTAATAGAATACCTACTAAATGACCTAGTTCTATCTGAAGAAGAATGTGATAAAATAAGCAGCAAGATAAATAAGGTATTCAAATCCAAAGCTGACCTATCACCAACAACACCGAACTACATAATATACATGGACCTTAAATATAAACTTTTTAACTTATGGGATAGGCAAATTCTCATGCATGGCAAAAATCTTTTGCATAGGATAAACAGCTACAATCTCAGTGGTATAATCACACAGATCAGATTCCAACAACTCCAGAATGAATATTGGACCAGCATATCAATCCTAAAGGATAAACTTTCCTTCTGGACAAAAAGAAGAAAGAACTTAAAGAATGAAATCTTAAGTATATTGAAGATATAAGGAATCACCTTTCTCCCAACAGAACACACTTGGGTAGGGAAACCTGTGCAAATAAGAGAAGACCAATTAAGGAAATAGTACAGGAAAGCTGGTATAACAAATACAGAAAGCACCTCAGACACAAAGGAATTCTTTTTCTGGATCAACTGCTCAATGACAACAAAACAAGATTCTTCACATGGCAGCAGGTGCGAGCAAAACTAGGCAAACAGGGCAGAACCCCTCAATGGTACAGGGATTTAAAGAAAATATGGACCAACACATGCAATTCACAAGGGGAAGATGAGGAGGAAGCAGGTTCAGCTAGGAGACACAACAGTGAACACAATTTAGAGATAAATAGGTTTCGTTTAAACACACCAGTACTTCCTTCATAACAACAATCAACAATCAAGTAGTTAGCAACAAAGAAAGATGGGACAACTTTAATTATAAAGAAAAAGAGAACACTGAACAGTCAAGTTATAATAGTCAACCACATGGTCAACAACAACCAGGCATCTCCAGTTTTCAAATGTAAAGGGTGCTCATTCAATAATCCAGAGCTTAAAAACAAGTACCAGGACCAACAGCAATGCATAATGTACCAAGTATTAGTACAGTCAATAAACATCAAAGTAAAGAAAAGTACTACAAAATATCATTCCAGACAACAAGGGGCAATCAGTAGACAACCCTTCACAAACAGACTACAGTCCTCTTTACAAGGAATAGAGATCATCTTGAGAGAGATAGATACAGATTACACATCAACATCTCCACCAACAATACATTTGAACTTGACCTCAACAACTAAGGACTTAATACAAAGAAAGATCAAGGCCTCAAAAAGAACAATTCACAGACTACAACAGATTGCGCAGGAGATAATAGGGCATGATAATCTTAGTATATATACAGATGGCTCCTTCACAAAATGACATACAAACAGTAGAATAGAGATAGACTGGATCATCCAAACTGAGAAAGGTATAGAGCTTAATACCTTACAAGCAGAAACCCAAGATATCCCATCCTCCACAAGAGTAAAACTGATTGCGATCCTTATAGCAATCTGTACAATAAGCATTAACAAAAAGATAAATATAATAACAGATAGTCAAAGCTCAATCAATGCAATAAAGAAAGGGAAAAACTGCTATACACATTAGACAAGGAAAAATAAGAGCCCAAATAGAATCCTGATAAGCACAATACATGAGATAATAATAATACAGAACATAATAGTCAAATGGATCAAAGTCAAGAGCCATTTAGGCAACAAAGGAAATAAGAGAGCAAACAAACTAGCAGCAACCATACTAGTCAACAAATATAAAGATATAGTAAATATCCAAGAAGAAAACACCATTAGTAACAAAATACTGATAAGATGGAATCAGTCCTTTATATATCTCCCTTCAAAATACTTGGGAGAACTCTGCTCAAAACAAAAGTGGGCAAGCAAATGAAGAGCCTTGCGATAGAACCAGGACTGGCTTATAGTCAAAAAGATCAAAGAAATTGATTGGAACATGACATCGCAGACAATGACACCTTCAAAAGTAACATCTTCTCAAACAAATCCAGAAGATCATAGAGATAGGATTTTCAGATAGAAGACGTGGCTGAATGAGCACCTAACCATGGTAAACATAAAATAAGAAAGCCAAGTCTGTATAGCAGCCCAACATGTAAAACCTGTCAAAGTCAAGAGGAAAAAGACCTCTACCCATTTATATGTGGACCGAACGAAACAAGACTAAGAGAAAGATTTATGAAATTTCTCACTGAGAAATGTGCAGCTAGAGCAGATAGCCAGAAGCAAACAGAAAATATAAAAGACAGATGGAAACGGCTATTCAAAATAACAACCACAACAGGAAAAGCACATAGAGCAAATGAAGTAAGATGGATCAACATCATCAAAAGAGTCATTATACACAAGATGAGAAAAACAGCAGAGGAAATTACAGGTAATGAGAAGGCTGCCAAAACAGCAATAAAAACAGTCACAACACAGTTCTGACAAGAGAAACGAAAGGTATAGAAGTTAAGGTGCGAACTAGTAATAGAGTGGAAAAAATCACAGGAAATCATCTGGAGAGAGAAGAGAGAAAAAGTAAAAAATTGCAAGGTAAGAGGACAAAAAGACACTACACAAGAGTGCAAAAATTGTCCGTAGGATCAGAGATATCTTTACATAGACCTAACCAATAAAAATGGGTTCCTAAAGGAGGAGGCAAGGACATAAATCAAATGTCTCTCACTAGGAAACATTAAAATTTTTAAATTAATAACTATAAAAAAACTATCCACAATTGTTTCCTATTATCCAAATCATTAATTTATAGCATTTTCTTATTTTTGTCCCTATTGAAATGAAGAATTATGAATTTTGTCCCTCAAAAAAGGACAAAAGTGATCTGCGTAATTTTATATGCTAAATACTTTAGGGATCCATTATTACTAATCAATCACAGTATAGAACTAACTTATTGAAAACTCTTTTTGCTGATTCTCTGATCATACATAAAAAAGATATTTGCAAGAAGTTTTTATACTTCTTTGCTAATAAAGTCTTAATACTTTCATTAAAACAACTTGAAGT
>CAJVPT010005617.1:0-11980 GCA_910592055.1 Acaulospora colombiana | reverse complement strand
TTCAGATGCCAGGATGCCAATTTTAACTCTTTCTCTTCCATATCTTTGTGTTCTATCGAATGGAGAGAGGGGTCTTGATTTAGTGGTCTGTTCGTATTCCTTCTGTTTGCCTTTGTAGTTGGATGTTCTGTAGAAAGAAATTGTGGGTATTGCTGAGTATTATCCTTCTTCCATGTTAATGTCTGAGTCATAATCATGTTCCTCTTCTTCTTGACTTTGGGTGGGTTTATCTTGATTAGTATTATTTTTGCTTGCGTAATTGCCCAAGTCTTTTTCGACTTCTTCACTTCAGTTTGCAGTGTTTGTCTCTTTTCTTACTGTTGAACTGCTTGTCGGAGTGTCAATTGTATTGTTATATATTTGTGTGTATCTATTGGGAGAGTTGAGAGCCGATACGTACTGGTTTTCTTCAGTTAGTGTTTGGTTTTGGATAGTTTTCTTTGGAGGCTTCGGAGTTGTTTCTTTGCGTAACTTGTTGGTGTTACCTCTTGTGAGGGCATTCTCATTGTAGTTGGGCCTCCATTGGGCTGTTTTTTTGTGAAGTTCCCTTTGGGAAGACATCTCTCCATTCACTTTTTCTTTTCTTTGCAAAATTACCATAAAAGAAAATTTTTTAGAAAAAAAAGGATCTGCGGGAAAGAGTTGCTGATAGAAAAAGTTATTTATAACTTATAAGGTTTATATATATAAAGAAATTCTTGATAAAAAATACATTTCCTCCTAGAGATATATAAAATTTTCGAAGATACTTAATATTATTATTACTATAATATATGCCTTTAGAATTTTTTTTTATAACTAGCAAAGCCTTGTTTTAATATTGTTTTGAAATATTTTTATATAAAGTAACTAGCACTAAGGTACAGAGATGTAGCTTCAGTAATAATAAAACTCAATAAACTATAAACTACCTTGCAACATATTGCTCTTTCTTCAGGAAAATAAAAACTAATATACTAAGGCTAAACTAATTATTGAATAGAATAATAATAATGTAAAAATATTAGTGTTATGCATTATGCATTTATTTACATTAGCTCACAAAAGTCTTGCACTGCCTATCAATTTTTATTATTATTTTTTTTTTAAAGCTGACTTAGCCTCCAGTTGGTCTTTATTTAACTTTTATTTTGATATTACATTGTATTATTTATTTCAAAGTTAACTAAACTTCACAAACTATACTAGCATGTATGTTAGGAATTTAGAGAAAGATATCTCTTGATTCAGATCTTCTGTAAATCTCCGTAACCTGTTGCTCCCTTTTCGGGAAACTAACTTGCCTAGTGCTATTTTCTTGTTTTTCGAATTAAAAAAAAAATTGAAAGTTTTTTATTTTTTCCAGTCCAGGTTGACTCTGTTTTTTGGTTTCCTGGTTTGACTCCTAGGTGTGTTTTGGCTTTACTTATCCTTCACTTTCTTGTCAGTTCTGATATTTCCTGGAATAACTCCAACTTGATTAGGGCTTTGCATCTCTGTTTCCAAATAACTTTTGTAATTTTCTGGATTTCTTTCATGCATCCTACTAGGGTTGATTTAGCTTTCCTTTTAAAGATCCTTGTCCAGTTGTAAATCATTTTAGCTATATCACAAGTAACTAAACTTCTGGCTATTATAAATATTCAAAGGTTAACTTTCTTCCTTGTGATCTTAGTAGCCCATTCTTGCACCCAAAACTTACTTCATTTTTTCCTGCTCTGAAGGAAGAGTGCGATTGTTTCTATCATATATTTGCTGAAATCAAAGTTGTTTTCTATATATATATATACATGCATTTGTTTTTCAGTGCTGCCTTGCACCTGATATACTGGTTAGATTTGTAAAGATTGCCTCTCTATTTGTGGAGTTTTACCATGGTTGCTAATTCTTGAGTTCATGATTTTAGCTTGAAGGTTCTTTGTTGATGATCTTCAGCACTCATAAAACCTGCTGTGATCTTCTCAATTTCAGGAAATTGACCATTGACTTCCATTCTATTGCATCACAGTCCTGGTTTAAATCTTGGTTTCTTTCAGGTAGTATCATTCCATTTTCCCTGCTATTATAGTTGGTTTCCTAGCCTTTATACAGCAACCCTAGCATGTTTCTGTTAATAAGTGTGATTTTTAGCTTAGTTTTCTGCTATATGAGTCTTGCTTTCTTGGTTTCAGAATCCACACTAGTGTATATATAAGTCTCATTCCTTCTAATTTTCTCAACTTGGAGTTTTTGGTTTCTAGAGCAAATCAAGTCCTTTGTGTATCCTACTAACCATGCTATCTTGCTTTTGTTCTTCCTGACTTTCAAAGCTGTTGTAATCATTTGGCTGTCTATATGAATTATTGCCTCTGTTTCTGTTGGTAGAGAAGTCAATGTGACTATAACTGCATTTAGCTTAGCCTCATTTAGTATTGTTTCTAGAGGATTTTGAAAGTTGTTATCTCTATCTTATTTTATATTATCATATTGATTATATGGAATGCAATGGTATGGAAGTTCCTATAATAGCTTGCATTAGTTGTGATTACAACTTTTTTTCAGTCTTTCAAACTTTATTGCAAGTGCATGAGTCTTTTTTGACTGGTGTTATCCTTGATCTATTTATCAAATTTGTTAATATATGCAGAATCTGGAATGTAAACATCTTTCAATTTGGTTGTAGGGTTGTTCTTCCATTGGGAGAGCCTTGCTTCGATTCTGTTTGAGGATGAAGGAGCTTGGTTGCCTTGCTTATTCTTCCATCTGATATGACTTGTTTACTGCTTCCTGTAACTAAAGATGGGTCCTTAAAGGCGGAGGCAGGGACATAAGTCAAATGTCCCTTACTAGAAAACTTTAAAATTTTTAAATTAATAACTATAAAAAAACTACCCACAATTGTTCTCCATTATCCAAATCTTTGATTTATAGCATTTCCTGACTTTTGTTCCTATTAAAGTGAAGAGCTATGAATTTTGTTCCTCAAAAAGAGACATAAGTGATCTGCAGAATTTATATGCTAAATACTTTAGGGACCCATCATTACCTGTGACTACTATCATATCTTTACTTAAGAGATTTATTATACAGATATTCTCTACTGTATTCATATTGATGTTACACCCTGGGCATATTATTATATATATGAAGAAGGATACTTGATGTAATATCTCAACATGATGGTATTTGTATTCTTTATCTTTATTTTTCCCAAAAGCAGTTCTCCTTCACTGTTTCTTTTTTAGGTATCTACTACTCAACTTGTTGGCCCAGGTTATACTATGAAAAGGGTCTGTGCCCAGTTTAAAGTTGATTAACCGTGTTGAGTAGCCAGGGTTCCTAATATGTAGTTAACTTGTCAATGATTTCTTCATAGAAATATAGTTGCCTTCCTTGCACTCTTTGCTCAATGGTTTGGTATGCTTGTGTCCAGCTAGTTAATTTGCTCTTGTTGTAGTTGGTGAATTATTCTGCCTACCTTAAATTGCTTGCTTTAAGCTTGTTTCTGTGTTTCTCGAACAAGAAGGGACTCATGAGTGCTTCTAATAATATCAGTTCAAACTCTGGTGTTTTGTATTCTTGTTTTACGTTTTTGAAGAAAAACCTTGTTTTTTATATTGGTGATCATGTCTTACAAAATGTTCATGCCTGTTGAGTATATTTTTGGGCATGTCTCCAGGATACTTATGTCTGACCATTACACTCATTGGAGATTCATTATCCTTTCTCTGCATAAACGTCCTGTATAATTGGTTGCCAAGTATAGTTTTTTGAGTAGTATGATATGTTTTTGGAGCATGTATACTTTGAAATTAAAGATGCAGTATCCCAGGTCACTGTGAATGGTACAGTTTGGGGCTGAAGTAGAAAAACTGGCCTTGTATTTAAAGATTTATCTAAGATTTCTGTCAATGTTATCTGCTTTGGCCTCTGAGAGATATACTGTATATTTTGTACCAAGTACTCTACTTTTGACATAATTAATTTGTTGATTATATATTGTACTTGTTTATTCATTACTCTCTTTTAAAGCAAGCAATTGGTGAGATTAGATGTTATTTGGCAATCCAGGTTTGTTTGGTATCTTTTTTTATTGTTACGGTCAAACCAGACTCCCAGGTATCTTACAGCCCCTTGGGAGACTCCAATAGTATTGTGTTCGAAGATTATTTTGAACTCTTTTTTATTATTGATTATGAGGAGCTCTGACTTTTCCAGGTTAACTTTAACTTGTGCAAGGTTATAGAAAGAGCTAGCTAGCTTTAGGATGTTCTATAATTGCTTTCAGTTTCCAGTTACCCATACTGCATTATCCATGTATGCTATGACAGACATGTTTGTGGTGCTACGAGAAATTCTGAGTTATGTTCAGTCATATATTTTTGTGAGGCTTCTATACCCTTATGTTTTACTGACCCTACATATTAATGGGTCATAATAGATGTACCAGAGAAGTAGTAATATTGCGTCTCCTTGATTGATCCCATTTCTAACTTAATAGGGATATATTGTTACTACTCTTGTGATAACTATGTTTTTCCTGACTTTGAAGTCTTCCATTATTAGGTCTATGAGTTTTCCTGGGAACTTAATCCTTCTCATAGACTGAACTAGGATGGCCAGGTCCATTTTATCATATGCTTTGCTCATGTCCTGGAAAAGGATCTATAGTTTCTTTCTATTTTCTCTTGTATTTTTGATAACTATGTTTAATTCAAAAATGGATTCTGTTGTACTCATTCTTGGCAATGCCACCCAGTTGTGTTCTGACAGGATCTCATATCTAGTAAGTATGTTTGATAGCCTGTTTATCAGATCTTTTATGAAAATTTTCTTGACTAATTCCAAGAGTATAATAGATAAAACCTTCATTAGGTCATTACTCCAGTCATATTTTTTTGGGATCAAATAAATGTTACCTTCCTTTCATTCCCATGACATTTGACTGGAGTGTAAAATTGTATTGAAAATATTTTTTACTCTCCCAATTGCCTTGGAACCCAGGTGGTGTAATGGTATATATGGGATTTGTGATGAACCTGAAGCTGAAATTCTACTTGCCTTAGTTATAATGTCTTTTATCTCTTGTACCAAAAAGTCTATTGTAACTTCTGTATACCATTCTTCATTCACATGTTGAAGGGTTTGTACTCTTCTTTTCATTCCTGTGAAATTGTTTGAGGCTGCAGCTTCTTGGTCAGTTTTCAAAGTGATCACATATCTGTGATCTTATTTCAACTTTATTTAATACAATATCTGGCTCCTTATTGTTGAGGATTATCTTATCAAGTTTGATTTTTCTTTTTTCCCTCTCTAGGAAACTATCTATCACCTTTTCTTGTCCAATATATACCAGATCAGGCAGCTGTTAAATTTTCTTGCTTTTTACTGTGCATAGGTATCTATGCATAGTATTCTTAATGCTTTTGATTTTTTTAACTATTGCAATTTTTGCCACCTTGAAATCTTTCAAGATGGTAAGTTCTTTGGAAAGTTCAATGCTATTTTTCTCAGCCAAGCATTGGATTTTCACTTATTTTTCTTTCGTAATTTGTCTTTGATCTCCTTCTACTGGCAACTTTTTAAACTAACATAGCCCGATTATTATAGTTTCGACTATCTTTTTATACCTCTCTTGTTTGTTATTTGAGTGTATTTTGCTTTCTTAAATCTTATGATATGTATGTTTGTTGCTTTCAAGACTATTTTCCTTAAGTTTTAACACATTTTATCAGCATTTCCAGTTTGATATGTTGAGCCATTGGGGTGATCTATTTCTTCCTTTATTTGCTTTGTCCACTTATCCCATCCTGCTGTTCAGTATTTGCCTAGTTATATCTTGTATTGAGTTCCTCTGAATGTTTCTTTTCTGCCTCAGAAGGGGAATACTAGATACATTCTGGCAACTGCGATGCCATGATCACTCTTGTAAAGCTGTTTATATTTATTTTTGATACCTGCTATTAGCAGTTCTAATTGCTCATTCTGTATAATTTAAATTTGATCAATTCCACTTGCTGTCTCTGGGTCTGATTCCCATATGAATTTTCTCTTATGTGGATTGGCTATATGAAATGTGTTGATCAATGCATGATCTTTCATGTTCTTGATAAGAATGCTGTTTGATAATATTTTGTTCTCAAAACAATAATGCTTTTTGAAAAACCTGTTTATACAAGATATGTCTGTGTTATTTAGGTTTCCTGCTACTATGACTTTCCAGTTTGGTTTATAGCTTGTGTTAAGTTATCTTGTTATCTTTTTTTTCAAAAATGTGTCTCTCTGAGGCCTTCACTGGAGAGTAGATATCTATTATCCTAAGATATATTTTATGCTGAAATGCCTGGTTAAGCATGACAGCTCTTTCTTTGACTATTTTTTTCTTTACAATTATTCTTGCAAACTGATGTTTGAGAGTTACTCCCACTCACAATTCTTGTTTTTGGTTTGTATTAGTCCAGTGATACTTATATTCTTTAGTTTTCCAGTGTTTTGTTGTACAATCACTTCTGTTGATCTTAGTATTAATTATAATGTTCCAGTCTTCTTTATGCCATAGCTCTGTCCAAGTTATAATACTTATTTCTTTGTTGATTCCTTTTACATTGGAGGTTGCAATCCATATTGTTAATCTTTTTTTCTATACTATCTAATGTTTCTTTAGTGGGTTGTATTTTTTTTCTATTACTGTCTTGTTATTTCCTAGTATGTTACTTATTAGAATTAGTATTGATGTTATTATTGACTGTCTCCCAATACTCCGATGGTTTTGAGTGAATGCTGCATACTAGCTTCATATTATCCATTGTTCTATGGATCTGTTGCAGCTTTCCCTGATGTCTGTTGTTTCTTGTTCTTGGTTCGAGGTTTCTGAGTTTCCTAAATTGTTTACTAGTGATTCGTACTTCTCCTTACTATTGCTATCCAAATACTGTTTCATTTTGTTACAGTATTCTTGGTTGTATATTTCTAGATTTGTGACCTTTTATTGAGATCTGCTATCATCTCCTTGAAACTTGCCACTTCTTGTTGAATTGTTGTGATTATCCCCATAATCTCTTATATGTTTTGGGGTGTGCATGCATCTTATTGATGTTGTGATTGTTTCTAATGGTTTCATTTATTTTGAATCTTGCTTGCTCAGTTTTGTTGGTTGCTGTTAACTAGTATGGCTGCCATATATGATTCTGGTCTCTTGTTGCTCCTGTTATCTCAGCTCAAAACCACTTATTCTGACAGGCTTGAATTTGCTGTAGATTTGATTGTACTTTTCTATTTAAGTATGATTAAACTCTCTCTATTGTTTCCTTCTTTCCTTGATAGAGCAGCCTTTCGTAGAGTATATTGTTGTATTATAGATGAAACAAAAGTATGTATTAATAAGAACCAAGGTTATTGTGATCTTTCCAAGGATGTAAACCATATTTTTTATAGTGAGTAGATCTTCTCTTGTTTCGAAGCTTACTACTACAAATTTCTTTGATTTGTATCTTATTGAGTGGGTGTATAGGATATAGCATGTCCATACTTTTATCTCATTCATGACTTGCTTCAGGTCACATACTATGGTACCAGGATATAGGTTAACCAGTTTTGCTATGATGTTGTGTCTTTCTTTCATTTATTCTGTCGACCAACTGACATTGTTAATTCTGACCACATCTTCTTTAATAAGAATGTTGCATTTTTCAATGACTATTTCTTTTACTACCTCTTCCTCAAAGGTGATTGTAGCATACTGCCATAAGCTTTGTGTGTTTATACTTGACTCCTAAGATACTGCCGAATTTGGCAAAGTGTTGTCTGACCTCAATAAGCAATATGTTTAGGGAATATCTCAAACTACTATAGATTTGCCTTTCTCAATCAATTGTTTGCTAATCTGTATATAGGTGAGCTTGTTGTTACCTAGATTAGGTAATTCCATTCTCATTGCATAATCTGCTACTTGTTGATCACTAAAGACTGTAATGATTTGGGTTCTCTCTTTTCCTTATTCACTGCAGATTATGATGAGTCCTGATGGCGAGTTATGGGCTTTTGTGATATAGAGAATTTTTGTATCATTATTTAAGCCAGGGTGATGTTGGTATTGATGCCAACCTTGAACTGTTGCCTGCTATATTTGGTCTCTAAATTGACTGGTGTTCTTGATTATGGTTTGATATTGAAGTGGACTAAGTTGTTCCTATGGCCTACTGTTATCCAGAGGTCTTCTTCCCTTTTACTAGCCATATTTCTATATAGTTATCTTGCATCGTCAGTTCTTGAAAGGTTGCTTCTCTCTATAAGGGTTCAGATTTCTTTCCACTTTTTTGCATGTAGAGAAACTATCTATTGGGGATCTTCTATTTCACTCACAGCTTCTTCCATTTGCTCACTTCATATTTGAGCCTTGTAGGTATGTTTTATCTCTATTTCATATTAGTAGCACTAAAAGAGAGCACCACTGTTGATTCCTGAGCTTTTACAAACTCACTGCCTTAGTTTGCTTCTACTGCTAATAGTGTTGGAGTCTTTGTCTGCACACTGGTGGGCTTCTTGGCATATGGTTAATTTCAGAAGAAGAGAGTCTTTTTCTTCTTCTTTCAGCATATAAAGTTCTTTCTATCTTTTGTTGTTCAAATTGTGAAACTTTGGAGTTTCTGATTTTAGAAGTCATCTTTCCTATTGTCAAGGTTGCTGCACCTCAGATGATCAGGAAAAGGTCATTTTTTTTTGTATCAATTTTTTTTAATAAATATATATAAAAATAAAAATTTTAAAATAATTAAAATTAAAATTTTCATTAATAATTATTAATTTATTTTATTTTAATAAAAAATTCATTAATCATACATCTCTTCCCATAACTATCACAAATCTTAAAAATTTCCTTTTTTGGAAATTTTTGAAAAAACACCAAGGAAGGATGTCTTTTCATAATAAAAATCCCAAGATTGCAGCCAATGTCTTAACAAGAATAAAATGACAATAAGGTATAAGAAAAGAATGAGCAAAGACAATGCTACATGGAGAATCCAACCATACAAAAAAAGCTTAACCTAGAAATCAACAAGTTCAAACCACCCAGTAATCAATAAGCAAACAACAAACTGAACCATCCCAATTAATGGTATAGCAAGAAGTTCTTAACCCAACCATTGAACCTGCAGAACCAAATAGCCAATCAACCATTTCTTCTTTATGGAATAACTTAGTGGAGCAAGAGAATGGACAAGAAACTCACAGCAACCAATTAAAGCTAAAAAATCCAACACTTTGAGAAGTAAAATGGCAAGAATAAATAATAAGATAAGGAAATGACACAGAAGACCAGAAAGACAGAAATTGCATAGTTACAATAAAAACAAAGCACTTCTCTATTTAATAGAAAATTCAGTCCTGATTCTTCCTTTGATAGATCAATCAGATATGATAGAGAAAGACACAAATAGGTGTTCCAACCAATATAATTAAAGGCAAAACAATTTATCAAAATATTGAACATATAATAATGGTACTAAACTTTTCAGAAGGTCTCTTGACAATACACAGTGAGGGAAAAAATGAAGATATAAAATAATTGCCATTTTTGGTGATCTACAAGCCACTCAACATGTCACCGCTATCAATCTACCTGATATCAATAATATAAGACTATCACATATGAAAACTAGATGTCAAATAATCAATAAGAAAAACTCAATTGTGATATGGGACATTCCCCTAAATACAAAATTCATTGAAGTTAAACAAGCCTTCACCAAATATGAAGAAGTCCAGAGCATCACTATAAAAACATAAAATCTTTAACAATATACCACTATTATTTTTGTAGACAAGACTACTAAAAACAAAAACTAGTGAATCTCAAAAGTATACTCATTAAAGAAGACTCAATCAGAATCAATAGTATAGAATGGTCACTTGCACAAATGAAACAAAGACATGAAATTGTTATCAAACTTACTAATCTTCTCACAAATACCTCAAAATGGGATCTCAAACATATTCTTGTACAATGCAAAAGACACACATGTTATATTTTAAGGTCTGCAGCAACAATATACAAACCCAAGAAATTTGTAGTTATTAGCTTTGATACACAAGAAGATTTTCTTGAAGCAATACAATACAAGTATACCATGATGGAAACTGAGCTCTCCTTCACTTCAATTTCTATCAAACTATATGCAATCTACAACTCAACCTCACATCTAGCTATTGACTACCCAATTCAAGCTAAACGACAACAGTGGAATACTTATAACAAGAAACAAGCTCCAAATTTGGAACCCTTTATAATAAATTCCAATCAGCAAAAACAATAACAATATGCAACTTCAACAAATACAAACCTCAGAAAAATACTAGAATTGCTCCTATGCCAGTGCAGTTTGCAACAACTCCTCAAGCCCACAGAAAACTCATAATTACTTACGAAAATCTCTGAACTTCTCAAAAAAATCAAACAAAAAATCCAAACAATGAGAATGCAACTTACAGAAATTGATGAACGCATTACTAATCTGGAACTCTACAATGAAGAATACTATGAAACAATGGATAGTGACAAACCTAGTAACACATAAAGAGCATTTCACTTCAACTTTAGTCACAATCAGCCATCTAATCATCAGACAATAGTGTTGAAAACATCAGAGACCATCAAACACAACTCTTCTTATTATTGGATAGCATGCAAAATAGCATGAATTAAATTATTGCAGCCTTCAATGCAGTCACCAAAACTCTCACCACAATACACCAGTCATCCCAAGATTGAAAATATATATAACACAAAGTAATAATAATCAAAAAGAATTAAAAAATGAATTGTACAACACAATCACAACTCAAAATAATCTTTCTCTAAACCAAATCTTAGGAACATCTATACACTCAATCATAAATATCACATTTGACAAAAATGGTAAAATATCAATCTGAAAACCCATCAAATAAACAAACACTATATACACTTTATATAAACAACAATTTGACTATAATTCAAATTCTTCAATCTTAGAATACAACTAGAAAATCCTCACAACAAATGTCAGAGGCCTTAAATCAAATCCAGGAAAACTACAATTATGGACAGAGTGGGTCAACAAACACAAGCCAACTATTCTTGCTCTCACAGAAACAAATATCAGCAGCAAAGAAAGCACCTTCGTTCAACTCAACAACTACCTAACTATATAGAGTAACCAAAGCACAAACCAAAGAATTTGGTGTCATACTGCTTATAGAAAAAAACCTTGCAAAACACTTTCAAAAAACAAATATGAAAGAATAGAATCATCATGGTAGATCTTCTATTCAGGTCAAATGCAAACTCAGAATAATTGCCATCTATCTGCCCTTCCAATTACATAAAGACAATCAAGAGTGTACTCAAGAAACCCTCAAACTAATCAATGATGCAAAAATTGAAATAGTCATATTTTAATTCTAGAAGACGTCAACTTTGTTCTCAACTTCAGTATCAATATGTCAAATTCTATCACTCCTAAAAGAAATCAATATTCACCAACTAGGAAATTAGCTTAATAACTCATAAACAATCAGTTGATAGATACCTTTAGAGACTTACACCCCTACAGCACCCAACACACTTAAAGCAATTTTAAGAGAACTACTAGCATAATTGATTAAATTTGAATCTCAATATCACCACTGTGGCTTCTAACCAATGCAAATATCCAAATACTCGATAAAGAACTCTTGGAGACAGACTATGAAGCAATCTCAAGTAACCTCTAACATTGAAACTTAAATTCTTCTCAAGTCAACAGAATCAAAGTACAACCTAATAATAGTTTCAGATGGAAAGACATACCATCAAATAAATAGAAGGATTTTGATGAATACATACACTCAAGACTACAATCATCCTGGTCAACCCCAATCTCAACAGAACATATTATAGAAAGAAAATAGAATCTGCTAAGAAATTTTTTTTTTTTTTTTTTTTTTTTTTTTAAAACACACAACGTCACCCATTTTATTGATTATATGCGTTACATATACTTTC
>CAJVPT010005616.1:0-11981 GCA_910592055.1 Acaulospora colombiana | reverse complement strand
CTTTTCTTGAATATTTCTTTATTATAAACTGATTCTTTAATTTTTTTGGGGGGAATTGTTCTTTTAAAAACAATTCCACTTGGACACACTGGTCAAATATAAATTTGATCACAGTATATTAAATAGTTAATAAAAGAGAAAAGGACATAATAGACACATTAGTTAAACTTTCAAAAACATATAATAGCTACTCAAAATTATAGATCTTCCAACAATTGCTACAACAAAGAGGAATTGGATTCAAAAAAGAAGTTAAAGTAGCATCAAAAACATATATTGTCACAGATAATATCATTGCCAAGATACTAGAAGTTAGTAAAACAACCTTTTATAAAGAAAGAAAAAAAGAAACCCTTTTACAACTCTATATAAAAAATATGTTTCTAATGATCATCAACAATCTTAAAGACTTTTACAAACCTAAAAATCAATCAATATAAATTGTTAAACAATTAGACACTAAATCAATAATAAACAATAAAATTACAATAACATATATCTAGAAAGTAGTAGAGATAGAATTATAAAAGCTCTAAAAAAAATAAAAAATTATTGTATTAGTGAACATAACTCTTATATTACTAGAAACAAAAATATGGCTATATTAGTAAATATATATTTTATAAAAAGAAAAAAAACCTATAAATTGAATACAATAACAACTAATATTTCTAGAGAAACAAAAGATAAAATCAAGACATATTTGAGCAATATTCTAAAACTTCCACAAGAAAAAGGAAAAAGAAGCCTTTTAAAGAAAGAATTTATCAATAGAAATAAATAGCTAATCTTTTGAGTATAAAAAAAAAAGATGTTTACAAGTATATAGAAGAAATAAATCAAAAATAAAACAACTTTACTATTCAAAATATAATCCCCAGGCTATTCAAAATTTATAAAAAATAAAGAAAAACATACCAAAAAAATTTTCAGAAATTTATAACTGAAAAAGATACTACCATCTAGCAGGTGTACCTAGTAAATATAGATCAAAAAATCAATAACTACTTCATATCTATATACTATATCTAAAAAGATACAGAGAGGTTCAAAACATCTACATTTATAAAATAAATACAAAAACTAAATGAAAGCTTATATAAAATGGTACAAATACCTTAGTTTCAATTTAGAAACAAAATAGATAACTCTAATTAATATAGAAATGCCAAAAGCTATATTTTTCAAATCAGAACTCAATAACAATAAAATCAATAACATATAGATGGAAAGAAATAATTATTCAACTAGATTATTGGATATCAATAAAACATGTAATAGCTTGGTTGTCAGAGCTCTAAATAGTATTCAAGCCAAAGCACGCTATATATAAAAAAATCTCCATACTCTTAAGAAATGAAACTTCATAGTAATTTGTTTTGAGATGCAAGAATAATAATATAATACATGCAGACAATACATTTTCTTATAAGAATTGTGTCGTTTTTAAAGTGTTAAATATGCCTCTAAGTTTAAAAAACAAAATCTAAAATGGAAATAAAAAATTCTAGTATAAGAAGTAGATATAATAAAATAGAAATAGATAAAAAGCCAATACCAGACTTACAATCAGATAATAAATTCACAAACTCAACTTTTAGTTTTATAAAATGTTATAGTTTTCAAAATTAAAGATGAATCAGATAGCTCCATAACAGTAGAAAAAAATAAAAAGAAATCAAGCTAATAGATATTCAGTAACAAGAAACAACAAGGAACCAATATAAAATTATTGAAGTAACAATTATAAATACTCAAAAAAAGAGAAAATAATAGATGTAGAAAGTGTTTTATCCAATTTAAAAAGATTATATGATAGAATATATACTGTATACTAGAAAAATAAACAACTTTTAAAACATCAAGGCAAGGTAACAGAGTAGTAAATTTCTCTTAAAGGTACATCAGTTATCCATAATAATCAAGAGGAGCAACAGCCCAGTTTTTTCTTATTAAAAAGTAATAATATAGATAAGAAAAAATTTACAAATAGAAATAATAGAATAAAAAATAATAGAAATTCAGATATAACAACATTTTTACAAAAGAAGCAAGAAATATTTATAAATTATTAAACTGAACATAAATCAGAAAAAAGAATATCAAGAGAAAAAAAAATATATAAAAAAGTAATAATAATAGATACATATAATATTAGAGGTATTACAGAAAAACAAATCAACCAAGTCTTATTAAAAGAATTTTAGAACAAAAAATAGAAATAATAGAATTATGTAAAATAAAATTAATCCAGGCCAATACACAATAGGTTTTAAACAACTAGAAAATCAATAAATATTTTTATAGTATCAACAAAAACATACATTTTGAGGCAGGTGTCAATATTCTAATTAGAAATAATTTTGAAAAAAAAGTTATATCAATAGAAAAAGAAGAAAAATATATTATTGCTACAAATATACTTATAAAAAAAAAGAAAATTTATATTATACAGATTTATATTCCATCAGATAAACAAAGATTCAAATAATATAAGAAAAGATAATTAACCTTAATAAAAGAAAACACAAATTAGTTTATAATACAATAGTGATTGGAGACTTCAATATAATATATAATTTATCAGAAGATAGATTATTATTCTCAAAGCAAAGTTCAAATTATTATGGCATCTTAAAATTTCTCTATTCAACTTTTTTGATAAATGTGATTTTATAGATATACAAGCTACATAGGAAAGTAAAGAAAAAATTTAAATAAGATGAGATTCAACAAACAGTAATAGAATAAACTATATCTGAATCTTATATAGTTTAACAAGTTATCTACTACTTTATTTTGATAATCAAGATATAAAAGATATTACTGGAAGTGATCACACTATACTTCTAATAACCTTATATAACAAAGATCTTTTCACAAGAAACAAAATCACAAAATATATCACAAATATATAAAGATAAATTAATATAAAAAGATTATTTCTTATGCAATGACAAGCCTTTCATAAAAGTTTAGATCATAAATTCAAGACATCACTTAAATTTTTGCTTCCAAAAGAACCTAAACACGATGAAAGGGAGGACCAAATAAACAAGTTATAGAAAATCTTTGAAAAACTATTATATAAAGCTACCTTTAATAAACTGACAACAAAAAAAAACAACTTTGTTAGAATAAATAAACTATAATTATAGTTTCAATTCTCTAACTATAGAAAATCTTTGCAACTAAAAAAATTTTTCAATAAAGCAATAACATTAATAGAGATAGGCAAGCTATAAGTTCTTGGCTTGGCTATAGCTAAGTATAATAGTATATATTATTCAATTCATCAGATTTAAAATTACTATATTTAATATAACATCTTTAATATGCCATAGAAATTCTTGAAAAAGAATATTCAAGACACAATAGAAGGTCTCAAATTTATATATTAAAGGTTGAAAGCCAAAAAAAATAAGAGATGCTATCAAAACTACTTTAAAACAGAGATGTAATAATTTTAAAAACAATTAAGATGGATAGTTGATTTCTTAACCAACTGAACTAAAAGTAGAATAGTACTTAATAAAATCAAGATCAAGTAAGGTTATAAGGAATACATCATAACACAAAAAGATAAAATTGAAAAGAAAATAAGATATCACCAGAAAGCTTTCAAAAAATGAAAAGCTAGTTATAATAGCTTACTGAAAAATTGGAAAGAAGGGTATAAATCTAAAGAATATATTCAAGAAACTTGTATAATAAATTATTCAAATTAATCTTATAAAAAGAATTAAGTGAAATATTGAATACACTTCTAAATAACAAAGCTTTAGAAAAAATATAGATTAGTTATGAGATGCTAAAAAGATTAACCTAGGAAGGAAAAAAATTCTTGAGAAGAATATTAAATAACTTTTCAAGATAGAAAGTTACTCTAAAATATTAGAAACAAAATTATATATATATCCTATAGCTAAGTCTAAACCCTGGAATTGTAAACTCTTAAACATCAGATCTATTGTTTTATTAGAAGTTACAAGAAAGTGTTTCATCAAAGTACTTATCAATAGAATGAAAAATATCTATAAAAACAATAATATTTTTAAAGGACCTAATTATGCAGAACTACTAGAAAAAAGTATTGCAAACTAATTCAGATTCTCAATAATATCTGCAAAGATGCCAGAAAAAACAAAAAGGAATTATAAATACTTTTTCAAAATATAATAAAAATATATGATACTATTAGTTTAAAAATATTGATAAAAGTAATAGAAAAAATCAAAGCTTTAAAAAGTTTTATAAAGATCATAATGAGTCCATTTCAAAGTAGAGAATTTCAGGTTATATTTGAAAATGATCTCATAGAATCAATAGTAGTAGGAGATGAAATCAATCAAGGAGAAACCATCTTATCTCTATTATAGAAAATTTTTTATGGTTCTCTTCTTTGCAAAATCCAAAATGATGCATAAAAAGGATACAAAATATCAGTTGCCTAGAATTCAAATTTAAAAGAATATACTATAAAAAGATTAGAATTAAGACATATAGCTATAACTTTTATAGATGATATGATATGGATAGCTAGATTTAAGGAGAATATGGAAAAGATCTTGAAGATTATAAGAATCTTCTATAAAGTTAGTAACTCTCAAATCAATAGCAACAAATTAGTCTTAGTGATTATCAATAATCCTAAATGCTATCTAAAAGAAGTTCAAGTAGATACTAATAAAGAGATAGTTAAAGAACTCAATAGAGTAGAACAAGTCAGATTCCTAGAAATATAGATCAGCAATTAAAAAATTGTATTTAGTTTAAAGAACAAGTACTTAAAGAAATCAACTTAGTAACTAGAGCCTTTAAAAATAAAAAGATGATAGACAAACAAACTCTCTATATTCTAAATAGAGTATTAATATCTAGAATAAAATTTAGAATATAATATAGCATATTGTTTTGAAAATATGTAACACCTTAACAACAGCTTATAGAAAACTTTTCAAGAACAAGAGTATTTTATACAAATCTATATTCAATAGTATAATTTGGAAAAAGATAAAACAAGAAAAAGTGAAACATAAAATAATAGTGGAATATTTTACTTGTTATGATATAAATAATAATTAAGAAACTAGTTTGCAAAAATGCTTGGATGTTAAAAAGATACAATACAAAACAGCAATTGTATTATAAAGAGAAGTATAAAAAAAATATATTTATTACTATACCTTAATACAAAAAAATCTACTAGAAAAGTATGAGAACCAAAAATCTCTAATTCTAAGACAACCTTGAAAAAAGAACCCAAGAAGTAATTTACAATAATCTAAGTCCTCTTATATTTCAAAATAATAAAGTAAATTATATAGATATTGAAATTTGAAAAAAAACTATTATTAGAAAAAATAATAAAGAAAGAGTATATCAAGATTACTTAATAAAAATACTTCAATGCAATCTTGAATTCAAAGAAAAACTAATCTTCTATTCCAATGGATTACTAATTAATCATGAAAATGAAGAAATAAAAATGGGAGCTGCTTGAATTCAAATAAGAAAAATAAAAAGAGAAAGTAAGTTTCAAATAGAAGTAAACAATTGGTCCTCATTTATAAGAGCTGAATTAATAACAATTAGAACTATACTCCTGATAGTTTCTATTAATAGTATAGTTAAAATTTATATACTGTAGATAGCTAAGCCCATATTTCTAAATAGAAAACAATAAAAAAAAAGATTTAAGGAAAATGCATAAAAGATAGCTAAAGAAGAAAAACCAATTTCTTTAGGTATAAATGGCAAAACTAATAAAGAAGAAAAATATAAACTTAAAACTCATTAAAGTTAAGACACACTCCAATAACCCTTATAATAAAAAAGCAGATGTTCTTGTCAAAGAGGTCTTAAGACTTCTATCAATTGAATGGAAAGATCTCCTCTTACATATAATTATTATAAAAATTAAGTAGTGAAATATGACTTTAGATAATCCAATTAGACAATTTGTTAAAAATATTAACAACAAAACAATAGCTTATTAATAGATACAACAAAACAGAATGAAGAAAAAATGGAGTCATTAAATTTCAAAGCATCAATTTTATACATGGAATTTAATATAGGAAAGAATAAAAAATGGATAAACATAGGATATGTCCTTCAAGAAATCTCAACAAAAAAAACTTTCTTATTAAACAAATCAATGATAAACTATCAACATTAAATAAATTGATTATAAGAAGACCTAATCTATATAAGCAAATAAAATGTATTGCATGTAATCAACAAGAAAAAACTATAGAACACTTGCTAGAATATTCAGTCTATAAGGATCAATTATAAGCAGCATAGAATAAAAGAGTAGATAGAATTATTAAAAACTTTAAAGAGCTCCAGTAAAAAAAAAAAAAAAAAAGGCTATAGAGAAAAGTATCAGTTTGATCATTAATGATTAAGAAGAACTTAGAGAGCTTGATAAGTGAACTTCTAGACTATTGAAATAACTTCTAAAACTAGTCAATATATTTTAAGTTTTTATACTGGTTTAATAAAAAGTAGTCTCATTCTAGAAATGATAGACTTAAGATACTATGAAAAATATATAGAAAAAGAAATAAGAAAATAAATATTAAATATATAAAAAAAAGTTTGTAACCAAGTTTAAAAAAAAATCTAAAGCAAGAAATATAAAAAGATAATTGAAAGGAAACAGTTACAAGGAATTAGTAAAACAGATAAGACTAAAAAACCTTTAAGTTTCACAAATCAGAAAATTATGTTCTTCAAGAAAAGAGAACTATTACTAGAAGAATGAAACTTAAAAAATAATGAAAACCTTCAAGAAATTTTAACAAAAAGAGTAAATATGGGATAAAGTGATTAGATTTTAAGCTCTATTAAAACATTGTAGAGTGATCTACAGTAGTAATCTATAAATAATAAAGTTAGCAATTTGAAGGGTTTTTATCTGATCTACTAATAGAGCAATCACTAGTTGAAATTATGTTATTTAACAATTAAATTATTGCTAAATTTAATTAAATTTAATAATGAAAATATTACCAAATTCTTTTTAATTGTTGCCACTCAATATATTACTATTTTGACAATAAAATAATAATAAAAAATTCAACAATCAAAAATTTAATTATAAAAAATTCAACAATAAAAAATTTATTAATTAAAAGTTTAATAATAAATTGTCAAAAAATCCATTAATAATTCATCAAATAATTCAATAATTATTTAGCAAATACTAGTTAAAAAATATTTATTCAATATAATGTTACTTATGTAACATTTATCAAAAAATAAATAATTTGACATATTAATGATATAAATAAATCATTAATCAATTTTTATCATATAATTTGGCATATAATTTGGCATAAATAAATCATCAATTAATTTCTACTATATGATTTGGCATATAATTCAGCATAAATAAATTGTCAATTAATTTCTACGATATAATTCAATATTATTTGCTATATTTGCACCATTGTTACTATATATTTCATTATAATTTTTCTCAAAAAATCATTAGACATTTGTTAAAATTTGCATATTTGCTGAATTTTAATTATACAGTATATTATATTTATAATTTAGAGGAATTATAGCTAAATATTCACGAGAGTCTTGCCAATTTGAGATTTTATATCTAAATGGAATAAATCAGTCAAAAATATTATAAATAGAGATTATATTTTTACATCAAACTAAATAAAATTTGATACTTCACAATTCAATATTTATATCATTTTCAGATACAAAATAAATCTATTTTCAATCAAATTAACTGGTTTGTATCACTGAATAAAGGTCAATTAATATTCAATAACATTATTCAAAAAGTTTACTAAATGCATAAAGAAGAATTGAACTTGTTCCAGATATAAATAATACTTTTATCATAATTTACAAATCTAGTTAATATAAATAAGCCTTTAATATTTCATGAGGATATAATGAAATCAAATATTTCACTTCCAATTCAGCATTTACTATATTGATCTGCTCTATTCCAAATAATTATTGAATTTTTATTATCTTTCATAAATAGTCTTAAAAAGTTTATGGTTTCATAAGATATCTTATAGTATTTGACTAATAGATCTAAAATTTCAGCAAATATTTCTAAATTTGATTTTTTCAGATGCAAGAGTTCACATGGAAAATATTTAGATTCATTGATTATTATTTCATGAATATTATATATGTTGTTTAAAAATCGATATAATTTATTAGCTGAAAACTAATCTAGTTCAGAAATTAAACCAATATTGATCAATTATTTAAAATTTCAAGTTCCTGGTTATTAGGATAGGACATAATTAGATTAATAATTTGATAATTATTTATCAATTTTTATATTAATTTGGATTCAATATTTCAGTGACTATTAGGCAATAAACCTAGATTTAAAATTTGTTAGAATTCTATTTTCGAATATTAAATTTGTTTAAAAACCTATCTAATATACCATTCATCCTCTCAAATGAAAAGCATCAAAATGTATACAATGGTTTATAATCATATGCACATTTATATAAATATAATAAAAGATAAAGATTCAAAGCAATTTTTTCTTTCTCATATTTTTATTTTATTAGTTTAATCATTGCGACTAATCTTTTGTGAACCTCATTTAACAAATTTTGTCTTAAAATTCAGCATACTAAGATTTGACAAATCTTGGCAAAATTTGTTAGAATTTGATAATCCATATCTAAAAGATGTTTTTATAAAATAATAGTTACATATATTGTGAAAAAATTTCTCCACTAATTGACAGTAAAGTTCAAAAATCCTTTGCTATTATTTACTTTTCTCAGAATTTGACCAATATCTGATGATATTTGAAAATTTTTTATTATTGATTATATTTCATCCAATACATTATTCGTCAGTATCCCTTCTTCAATTTATATTTGTTTAACAAGTCATTTATAAATATCTAAGAAAATACAGTATTAAGAATCGATAATTAAATATTAAATTGGATCAAAATAAGGTAGGTGAAGAAATTCAGACCATCTGACATAATTCTTATTGACAAAGTATTTTTGTGCTGCATTCAAGTTACAGTGTTCTATTTGATAAAATCTCATTTATATATTATCAAATATTTCTATATAAACCATTTGTTTATATCCATTATGTCATCAAAATTATAATGATTATTTTTATAGTTGGTATTCTTCTTGCAATAATAAAATGACACTAATATTGAAATATGTCTATACACTTTTCGTGCAGCAGGAATATTGTATAAAATTAAAATTAAGGCTACTTGAATTATTTTTTTCTCTTCATTTTTGGCAATTGAATTAAACTTTATTTCTTGCCATAGTTGCATCAATTCATTGACAATTTGAGAAAAGTAATGGTTTATTTAGTATAAACTTGATTCACTAAGACCTGATAATATGCCAAGAATCAACATATTTTCATGTTTAAATTATATTTCATATAACAAATTTGCAATAGCTGCATATATAACTCCAGTACTATGTGCTTTATTATCAAATGATTAAAACCAGTCAATATTTAGCACCAATCCCAAATGCAAATCAATTATCTCTTTGCTAAAAAATAATTCTGAGTTTCATTTTTAAAAGTTTTTCAAATATCACTATCATAGATATCATATAGAAGTTTGTCAATGCTTAATCAATCTATCCAATTCTAAAGATTAGATTCAAAATTAAGATTTAATACATTTGTAACAATTGATATCAGATAATAGAATATAGAAAAACTAAATTGGGCTGATTAATTTTATTTCTATTTAATAATTCTGATTGTGTGGACAGTGAAGAATTGCAAGTTTTTCTTCATTTTATTACTGAATTAGAAAATTCAATATGAACACACTTCATGACTGATAGCTGATTGTTTTTTTGAAAACCTAGAACATTATTCTATCTATATAATTTGTGATATTTTTGATATGCCACAAAATAACGAACTAGTCTGATAATCCAAGTTTATTGTTGGCAGTATACAAGACCCACAAAAAAGCTCAAATTCTTTATCACCAATTTCAATTAGCTTCAATTTCATAAATTTTTGCAGTGCATCTGTTGCACTATTTAATAAATTAAATTAAATTTTATAGTTTATAATCTACAATAAAATTTATATAAAATGACTATCTGAAAATTTGTGTGAAAATTTGTATTTTATGACTAAATAATCTTTGAATATATCATCTATTTCTTCATCATTATCAATTTCAGATTCATCATTTTCAAAACTTGCATTATTCAATCTTAGATTTTGTTGATTGTTGCTTAATAATATAATTTGACTTAATGAAATATTTCTTATTTTGTATTAAAATATGAAATTTTTATTTGTTAAATATTCACCTTTTGTTTTCAATATCTATGAGAAAATTCTGTTTATGGGTCAACAAGTAATCCATCATTAAAAATTTTTTTTGGCAAAGATCTCTGAAAATTTTGGACATAAAATTCCGAAGGAGCTTCGTCATTATTAAAAGTCTCCAAAGCAGAGATTTATATATAGAACTCCAGAGATTTTTTAATCTTTTAAATTTTAATAAAATAATTGCACATTATTATTAAAATATTTATTTTTAAAAATTTATTTATTGAAAATTACTTTTTTTACATATCTTTATTAATTATTTATATTTACATCACTCATTGTCAAAATAAATCTTTCTATTCCTACATTTTTCAGTTACAATTCCAGATTATTTTTATCATTTTCTACTTCCTCCGAAGTACTTTGAATTTCAATATCTTCCTACTCATACATTTCTTGATTTTTATTGCTTATTTTGGTTTTCTAAATCTAATTTTCCTTTTAATTTTTTTATAAAATATATTATTAATAAACAAATAACTCTATAATACTTCAAAGAATTTTAAAACTTACCTTATTTTTTTCTATTTTGTTTTTAATTAATGCTTCATTAATTAAAATACTTTTATTACTCTGATTTAAAATTATTTAATATATTATAATAGTAAATACAACTTATTTCTCAAAGGCATCCCCTTTTGACCAGACTTTTTCGAGAATATGTGTCATCACACTTTGGTTTTTTTTTCTAGAACAGACATAAAGATTTTTGAAGCACTTCTGGATTTTTCATGATTTTTTTCAGACCATAATTTCAGTAAAAGTTGCATTTGTATTGATTATATTCAGGAGTTTTCATTAAATACTAAAATCATGGCATCTCATATTTTTGAAGCCATGGTTCCTTGAAACGATCTGTATTGTCTTACAAACTATTAAATAAATAATATTGTTAATATATTATTAATAACTGCAATAATTATTGCTTAATAAATATACTTTTCATAATATATCTTTTAACATTTTCTTGTGAGGCCTTCGAAGAACTCTAAATATTCTCATTGAAAATATTCCTTTATATGTCAGCAAAAATCTTTGGGATCCATGTATTTTTTTTTCAAAAAAGACTTCTTTTATAATACTTTTGATCACATGCTATTATAGAATTCAAAATGATATTGAAGTCCTTCGAAGATTATAAATTAAACCTTACCTTGATAAAATTCTATTTGATAATTAAATGTTGATTTGTGTGAATTTCATTTTCTAGGCAGGTAACCTTATTCTTAATAACTTTTTAATATTCTAATAACTGATTAATTTTCTTATAAAAACTTTTGTAGAACTCCAAAAGCCTCTCATTTACTATATTAGAAATTAAATATACAAATTAGTATTAATTTAAATAGTTATATTTTTTTTAATAAACTTAAAGATTCTTCAAATAATCTCCTAATAGATAAAGATTCTATAATATAACTGGGAAATCTTAATCACTTCCAGGATAGCTCTATTTTTATTTCAGCTTGAGATATTAATATTTGTTCTTCAGTTTGACCTGGAGTATTGAAAGTACTCTTGGGCTTTTTGGAGAGTTTCAAAGTACTCTTTTCATAAGATTTTAAACCTAAAATCATTTGTTGAAACATATTATACATTTCTTTTCTTTTATTTGACATTAATAA
>CAJVPT010005615.1:0-11982 GCA_910592055.1 Acaulospora colombiana | reverse complement strand
CAGATAACAGAGAAGAGCTACAACAAATCATCAAAAAAGCAGAAGAGTTCTACAAAATAAACGACATAAAAATCAATCCACAGAAGTCTCAGCTGCTAATCATCAATGGGAAAGATGATGACTTCACACAAGGCATAGAAATAGAAGAACGAACTGTCAAAGGCTGCCCACAAGGAATACCAGTAAGAATCCTGAGAGTTTGGTATGACAGTTCAGGGAAAAAAGACTATCAAAAAACTTTAATTCAACAAAAGTTTAAGAAGATCAAGGAACTCATAGGAATGAAGCAACTAACTGACAAACAGATGCAGTATATAATTAATCACATCCTGATTCCCAGTGCAGAGTATCTATGTAATGACATGATACTTCCAGAAAAAACATGTAACCTCCTTATGAGTGGTATTACAGCAATTTTCAAACACAAGCTAGGCCTCGCCAGGACAACTCCAAACAACATCCTCTTCAACAAATTCGAATACAATCTAATACATCTCTGGGACAGACAAATCCTTCTACATGTCACGAATTGGACAAACTGAATCAACAAAAACAATATAGCCGGTGAAATAGCAAGAAACAGACTCCAAACCTTATAGAATGAATTCTGGTCCACCAAACTCATGCTAAACAAAATAGAACAACCATAGAAACACTGGGGAAAAAATCTCACACGACACTGTCTGGCTTATGAGAAGACATGGCTTTATATTTGATCTTATCAATGAGAACAATAGTATTATGCTTGTCCAGGAAATAGACACTCCCATAGAAGAAATTATGAATAAACACTTCTATTCAAACCACCGACATCATCTCCACAAACACAATATACTCTTCATTAGACACCTGTTAAATACAGATAGTACAAAAACACTAAAGTGGTACCAAATCATAAGAATTGAAAGAAAAACATTTCCAGGTCCAACTCCAAGATGGTTCCTTACATTGAGCAGCAAAATCAAAAAAATGCTAAAAGTGAACAAAATCCCAACACAACAAATAACAACTAATACCTTCAAACAAGGAATTCATACAACATTCCATAATACAACCAAACCTCACTGGATTTACACACAGAAAGAGGGAGAACCTATAATTGGAAAGAAACAAAAAAGAATAGACCAAGACACAATGAGGTATAGACACTACATTCAAGCTCACAGGGAATTCCCCACTGGAATCATACTAAGGTTGCAAGCTTAATGTTCTAGATACTAATAGAGGGGAATGCAGCTTCACTGAAACTCAACAACATTCAATTACTATACCTGTCCAGAAAAGTTTAATTTCTATAAGAGAAAATGACACAAACATAAAGGAGTGCAAGTGGAGAAACAGAACATCTCCAAACTCCCTCGCCATAATCTTCGCTGAATACACACAGACAATGGAATCATTCACACAACACAAGAACATAATAGTTAGCATACTAGCTGAAACACAAACAAGAAACAGTAAGAAAGACAAAGTTCTTAACTGCTCACAGGAAAATACAGAAAGGATAGAGAAAATCAAGGAAAAAATCAAGAATTTCGTTATCTTTGACATCTACACAGATGGATCTCTCACCAACTTTAAGGGTAAATACTATATGGGCCTGGGCTGGATTATTATCACCTCAGATCTAGAGGAACACACCTTCCAAGAACAGATCAAACGACACTCCTCATCTATCAGAGCAGAGATAGCAGCCATTGCAACAGCTCTAAGTACATTACCAGATCACAGTACAGCAAATATCTATACAGACAGTCAAGCTGCAATAAATAGAATAGAAAAGACCCTGAAGGAAGACAAAAGCAAGATCATGAAAAAACAGAAAAATTCAAACCTTCTACTTCAGATCAAAACCTTATGCCAGCGAAGGAAAATCAAACTAGTGTTACATAAGGTTAAAGGCCACTCTGGAATCAAACATAATGAAACAGCAGATCAACTGGCACAGATAAATGCATGGAAAGGTATGAAACCAGAAGAAAATGAAATTGAAATAACTAGAATCAACAATCCAAAGACAGGCATAGCACTACAATGGAACAACCACTTTACTGAATTCCCCACAAAAATAATCACACAGAAGCTCACAAACACTATCCACCTGGCAAAATGGTGCCTTTTAAATAGGACCAGATGCAACTTCAGTGAACGAATAATAAAAGAAATCAACTGGCAAACAACAACAGCATACTTACAACCCACGAAGATGAGTAATCACTACATAGATAGGGAAGACCAGAAACAAAGGAAGTTCTGTTTTAGCCTCTGAAATGATGAACTACCAACCAAAAGCAAGCTACATGCAAGACTTCCATAAGTTTACAAAAATAACAAATGCAACAAATGTGGAGAACCAGAAACCAGTACACACCCTTTTCTTTGCCAACAACTCAGAGCAGAAACAGAAAAGATCCTAAAGGATATAACCATAACCTGCGTGGAAAACCATACAGAGAAGAAAGAATTTCAACATTTCACTACCCACTTCTTAAATAAGAACAACCTGGAATATATGGAATAATTGATAGCAAACATTAGGAGGACTTTCTTCAAAGGACTCATACATAGTCTCAAGACAGCCATTCCAGATAGAATCGAAAGAAAAAACTGTATAACAGAAATCTGGCTGGAAACAATCAAATACCTATATCAAATATAGCAAAGATAATGTGAAACCTTCCAGGAGTGAAAAGCTAGGGAGAAAATCACTAGACAAAAATAAAAAGTAGCAAAATATGAGGCAAGAAAAGAAGATCCCACTTTCACAGCAAGGGAAAAACACATAAAAGATTATTCATACACCTGGTCAATGAGTTTATGAATCAATGGATTACAAATCTTATAGACAACTTTTACATATTTGAAATTTCTTTTAGCACTAGCCCAGCCTTGGCAGGTTAGCTCTCCACTTTGGGGGTGGCAACAAGCTGCAAGGTGAGTACCTCAGTACAGAGGAATTCTATTGAGTTTTATTTGGTAGTAAACAGGTAGTATATCTTAGAATAGTTTCTATGTATTGATACTATATAATTACAAATAAAGTAAGGTTGAGCCAACATTTAAATATATATATATATATATATATATATTGAATAGAGTTTTATTATCAAGAATTAAGTTTTGGATGCAATACAGCATACTGCCTTGGAAAATATATAATATTTTAATAACAGTATATAGAAAGCTCTTCAAAAATAAAACCATTCTCAGTGAATCTATATCAAATAATGTTATATATTATTTAAAAATCCATAACTTTAAAAATATCTAAATATTACAAAAAGAAAGTTAGATAATAGAATTATACAATAGCTCAATAATAAAGGACTAGCAAGAGTTACAATAGTTATTAGACTCAAACAAGTATAAATCAGATACTGGGAGCTTAATAATTTACTTACCTATAACTAGTAATCACAATTTTGATCTAAATATAAATAATTCATAAATTAAATATTAATTGAATCAAATCAAATTTCAAAATTTTTGATCTGATTAGATTCAAATTAAATCAAATTTTAAATTTATAAAATCATTAGATTCAAATCAAATTTGAATCAAACCCAATATAATTCAAATCAAATATAAACTAGTTCATATATTATATAATTATTTAATTTCATTTAAATTGAACTACCTAGGAAATTAAAATAGGAGGATTTTTTTAATAATAATATAAAAGACAAGTTAAAAAAAATTCAATGCTTGCTCTTCTTTATAATTTTTTAAATATTTCTTTATGATATTATAGTTTTACTGCTTAATTACTTTCATTATATTTTTTGCTTTTGCTAATTTATTTCTTTTAAAAATGGAACATAAAAACTTATTTGATAGTATTTAATTTGTATATAATAAAAGTAGCAGTTTAACTAGTCATGGCAATATTGATATTGAAAATACTAATACAAACAATCTATCAGAATCAGCTTCAGTTATCTCAACAATTTCAATAAGTAAAGTATGGAAACACTTTATAAGAAATACAAGTTTTAAAGAGAACATAAAGACTACCTATAAATATTGCAAAATAATATATACTTATAGTGAAGATAGCACTTCTAATTTTATAAAACATCTTAAAAAAACTCATCTAGCAAAATTAAATTTAATAACCAACATTGCTGAAATTGCTAATTTTTTAAAAATGAAAATAATTCCAAATAATTTTTAAATTTAAAAAAAAAATACCATTAATTTTTTATATTTACAGTATATATAGTGGATATACAACTCAACAAAATGAAAAAAAAACTTGTTCAATAGACTATTATCAATCAGTACTTGCTTTTATACAAATATTAGCACCAAATACAAAAATGCCATTGACTACTTCTATTAAAATCTGTATAATAGACTATTATTTAAATTATCAAGAAAAAATTCAAAAGATATTACAAGAAATAGAAAGTAATATTTCATTTAAACTTAATATTTGAATATCAGTTTCAATAAAAGTATTTTTAGATATAACTGCCTATTTTATTGATAAAGATTGGAGAATACAAAGTATAATAATAGACCTTGTACAACTATAAGTAAAAATGGGTCCCTAAAGAGAAAAGCAGAGACAAAAGTCAAATGTTTCTCACTAGAAAACATTTAAATTTTTAAATTAACAACTATAAAAAACTATTCACAATTATTCTTCATTATTCAAATTATTGATTTATAGTATTTCCTGACTTTTGTTACTATTAAAGTAAAAAGTTATAAATTTTGTTCCTCAAAAAGGGATATAAGTGATTTGTAAAATTTTATATGCTAAATACTTTAGAAATCCATTATTAGTTGTGAAGTATTCATTCAAGTAAAAATATTAAAGAAGTATTTTTGTCATGTTTAAAGAAATTTATGATTCAAACAAAGATAATTTTTTTTTTAATCTGCAGTCAGGTCAATATGACTTGTTTTTATTGTATATAGTATATAAAAGATATTTACAAAATGTTTTGACTTTCACATACTAACTCATCTATCATTGAAAAACTATTTCTCTAGATATAATCTAGGGAATGATATAGTATTTCACTTTTTTATTGACTTGAATAAATTCTCTAGTCAATAAAATCATTGCCTACAGGTCATTACTGCAAATCATTCTAAATTTCAACAATAGTTAAAAACTAAACCATTTTCTTCCATGACAAATCCAATTTTTAATGATTTTTATATATTTAATTTTCTTTTTTCTTTCAAAAACTTCTTGCCTTAGGTCTTTTATGAATATAAGTTTTTCTTGTTCTTGTATAACCTATGTGATATATCTATACTTAGGTATTTTAGTTCTTTTGTCCTTTTCAATAATATTCTGCTTCTTTTTCCATATTATTACTTTTTTGCAATAACTGTTTCATATATCCTTCTTGAAATTTTTTCTTATTTTATAACAAAGCTTACCAATTATATTCTATATAACTATTGAGGAAATTTTGAGCTGTACTTTGAAATAATTCTTTAATAAAGTGGTTTGTTCTCTTTCATGTATCTACAAATAGTATTGAAAAGGCTTCTATCAGATTGTTGAAACTTATTTAACTATTTATTTGTCTAGTTATTAGTTGCAGGATAAATTTCTTCTTTGTCTTTAATTTCTTTACTAATATAGCAATTGATCTTTTTTTTTGCTTTTCTCCATATATATTTTCTGATTTCTTTGATGATCAGACATTTAAACAGGTGTTCCGATATTTCTTCTTAAAGTTCACATATTGAACAGATCATTATCATATAAATATCTGATTTTCTTTTTTTCCATATCTGTGATACTGAAAGTTCATTATGGATTAGGTTAGTCAAGAAGCTTTTGTTTTTATTATCTTTGAAAAAGATATCAAAGGTATTGGATGGGTTGAACTGATTCCAGAAGATTAACCAGTATATGATTTTATTATTTTGGATCTACAGTTCTTGAATTCTTTTCTGTGTTGTCCAATATTTTTCAATCTTTTTTCAGTTAAATGTTTTGGCAAATTCTCTAATACTGATCTCTATCATGTGCTCCCTTGATATGACTATTGTAAAATCTGTTCCTAACTCTGGTAGTTGGCACCAGATTATTGGATTTTCATGTCTAACTTGTTTGACAAATAAATCTATTTGATTATTGAATTTATCGATCCCATGGACTCTTTTTAATTAGGTCTTTGATTTTATTCCATAATAGTCAATTAGCAGTCTTTGTCCATCTCCTTGTTGATATCACCACTTGTGAACTAATAAACTTCTATATCTTAACTGTAGTATTACAATCAGAAAAAATTGAGATTGTTGTGTTTAGAAAGCTGTATATATTGCAATTAAAATAATCAATATTTTTGTTCTGCTTGCTAATTACTATATTGGCACCCCTACTGAGAATTGCTTCACAACTTTGTTGTATTCTACTAGAACCCAGGTCAAATCCATTTCAAGCTTGCTATCTTTTGTTTCTTTTTTATATGATCTATCTATATAGAAAATAAACTAATTGATTGTATATCTTCTATTATATTTCAGAATATCTATAAGTTTATCTATATGTTTTTCTGATTGAATGACTTGTTTTATTAGCATGGCTTCTTAGTGTTCTACCTGAATTTTCACTTCATATCTAAACATTAGTGGAGTTATTATTTGTTGTTTTATAGCTATTAGTCAATATGTAGGGTTACCTAACAGAAGAACTTGTTTTTTTTTTCTCAAATTTTCATGTTTATTTAGTTGTGGAAAAAGACAAACTTGTGATATACCTATTTCTGTTACTTGGGATAATCTATCTAATTAAAATAGAGTATGGTTACTACCATAAATCACTGCATACAATACCCCCTAAAGTAATACCCCCCTTAAATAATACCCGGTAGTATTCAAGAAAATTGTTACTCAATAAATAATTACTACCCAGGTATATTAAGCTAGAGCCAATAAAATTACAGTATAAATGGGCAAGCGAGAGATACATCAGATGTTAATAAAACACTAAATATCCCACTATTTATACTACTCCTCTTCTAGTAAAATACCTCCGGGTACTAATCAATTTATTATGGGGTAAATTGATTAATATCTGAGGTATTGTATGCAGTGGTTTACAGTAGTAGGATTGTATATCAACTAATATGAAACAAATTGAATTTTGTTGTTCAAGAATAATGTCTTTCCCAATATATAAGTTTAAGAGTTAGAGCAGACTATCCAATATATTTTTCATTTATCTGGATATGCTGGGAAAGCTTCAGTTTGAATATTGTAGTCTGTCTAGTCTAGTTCATATAATAACTTCCTTAGAAGGTCATGATTTTCTATCACCTTTTCATATATTTTTTTGTATCAAGAGAGGATTAAACCTTTGTATTTGCTGAAAAGAATCCAAATTGCTCTCCATTTCTTGAGTATCATCATAATTGTATTGATGATTTGATCTAGGAATATGATCTTGTACTTACAAAGTAATGAAATGACTTTTTCATATTCTCTATTATTTTGCAATATTGACTTAATAGATAAGCTACCTTCCTAATAATTAAAGGTTTTCTTCCATCTTTAACTTTGAAAGGTAATTTGTAGGTTTTTGACCAGAATATTACAGTTTTCAAGTTCTCTTTGATCATTTTGTATCAGTTTACAAGAATATCTAAGATATTTTCAGGTTTCCAGCTTTTGATCTAGCTTTGTTTTAATCAAATTATGGTAACTAAACTAAAGGCCTTACTATTGTTGAGCTGATAGAATAGTGCTAATATATGACTTTCGAATTGTATTTTCCTGATGCTTTTGAGATCATATATTTCTTTGTTATGGATGCAACTATTTAATATTGTTTTATAGATTAATACTTTGTTCTTGAAAATATTTTGAACATGGTTGTGAATTCATAACATATCTTCTTATTAAGATTATATTTTATATTCTATTCTAGGAATCAGCACTCTATTAATAATATAAAGAACATGTTTTTCTATCAACTTATTACTAGATATTGACTGAATCACCACACTAATTTCTGATTTTATTAGATTGATTATATTCTGACTTTTTTGTTTTAGTCCCAACCAAATATCAAGTAATCTGGCCTAATCCTTTTTATCCATTTCATTAATTATGATATTCTTTGTCTTAGCTTGAACCCTTCTAGAATCTTGAGGATTTCAATTAATGGTGAAAAGAATTGACTTTGTTATATTAATTTGTAAGTTATTTACTATATAGAACTTTTTTGTTTCTTCCAAAATTCTTTTAAAGTCTTTCTTGAATTTGGTAATTCATGTTGCGTTATCCATGTAAGCTATCACTGTCTACCTTAGAAAGTGTTTGACCTTTTTCTTAGATTTGTAGAAGTTGTATAACCATTTTTCTTCTATAGTATAATCTATATTAATATTATTTTAGATTTTACATAGTAGAAAGTTATAAAAAATTCTCTATATCAATAAAGAGATTGTTTCTTCTTGATTTATACCATCTTCTGCAACCATTGGGCTAAAAAGTCTATTGAAAAGAATGATGCTATAACTTATGTCTTTGAAAAGATTTATTATGATCTTCTTAATAGTTGTAGGGATTCGAATTCAATCTATGGTTTTTTTAAGCATAAGGAGGGATATTGTATCTTATAGCTTAGTAGTGTCTTGAAAGAGAATATATAGTTCTTTTCCTTTTTCTCTAGTTTCCTCATATATACTATTTAGTAGGTAGATAGGTTCTACTATATTTTCTTTTAATAAGTCAGCAAAGTTTGAACCTTTAAAAATTTTGTGTTGTTTATATATTCTTGATAGACGATTGATAAGGATTTTGATGAAATATTTATGAGCTGTTTCTAGAAGAACAATAGGTCTGGTGTTGCTCAGTTAACATTTCCAAGGCTTGGATTTAGGAATGGGATAAATATTATTACTTTTCCATTTCTCAAGTATCCATTTAGTACTTAAAACTTTGTTGAACAATAGGCATAAGGCCCCTTTTCCTTTAATACTTAGGTACTCAGGCATTTTATAATTAGTATATAAGAGACCAGTTATATTATTGTTTGGGAGGTGTTGCAAAATAGCTTCAAGCTTCTTTATTTTGATTTTTTCTGTTAGTGGTGAATACAATATTGAATTGATCCACTCTTTAGGTTGATATTCTTTTTTCCAAGAAGGATCCAAGCTTTCAAAGTTAATATTCCTTTGTTTAAAAGCTTTTTTATGGTAGTCCTTAACCTTGCTTTTGATAGTTTGTGGATTGATAGCTATATATTCTATCTCCTTTTGATTCTTGATTAACACTCAATCTTGTGTGATTCTTAATTTTTGCAATTCAAGATTGAGTTCAACATCTATTTTTTGTTGAACTTGAGATCTTCACATCTGTTTTCTAAGACTTCTTTAATTTTATTTCTAATGTGAAGACTTTGCTCTTCTTGTATATCATTCTAAAATTATACTTTATTTCAATAATCTTTATAATAGCTCTAGAATTTCTTCTTGTGATTGAAAAAAAATCATTTCTTCTTCGATGGATTTATCAAGCCTTTTTAGTTTCTGGATGGTCTTTTCTATATCTATTAGAATTCTTGTATCCCAGTTGACTTGCATTTTCTTCAAAAGAAAGTGGATCTTGTTAGCCTTCCTGTAGACTTTGAAGTTTTTCTTTGGGATTACTAATTCAAGTTTCACTTTTTTCTTTATATTGGAAGTAGAGTAGATTCTTTTTTTTTAAAAATGTTTATAAGTACTTTTGATTATTGTTGACTTGAAAGCATGTTAGACCTCTTTGAGTTTTTGAGAACCATTCTCTACTCTTGATCAAGAAGATTGTAAATCAGTTTCTGAAAATTTGTTTTTTATCCAGAATTTAAATTTCTCTCATTGTTTTACTGTAGAATTTACTGAATCAATATTTTTCTTTCTTTTGTTCTATATTGCTCTTGCATTTGATTCTTGATCAGATTGTTTGTTATTATTCTTATCAATAATAAAATATGGTTACTATTTTATAATTTTTTTTTTGTATACCTGTAGCCAGGCTAGATCATCAGTTTATTAATCAATTGAAAACATAAGTACATTTTTATTCATGCAGCATAATACATACTACAGCTAAACTATTAATCCTAATTTAATTAACCCATCATAGGCATAAAAGCCTCTAAGTTTAGCCTTGGGAACAATATTTTACTTTGCAATGTCTTTGAGTAAAGATTCTTCTAGTGTATTGCATTATTGTCAGCAGGTTGACACTGTTATATGTTTAATAAAGTTACTGGAATACAGGAAACTACAAAAGGATAGGTTGAAAAAAAAGATAGGTTTATATCTAAAAATACTTAAATAAATAATAAGAAAATAAAAAGTATAAATTTGAAAAAAATTATTTCTAGCTTCCTTCAAAAACCTGCTTCACAAGATCTCTTCTCAATAAGAAGTACCTGATTATGATATCCTTTCTTTTTCTAATCATTTAAAAAACTTATCCATTCTTAATCTTGATTTCCTTCTTGTGTACTATCTGAAGAGACTTATCGCCTAGTAAGAGCCTTTACTTCTAAGACACACTTGGTTCCAACCTTCTTTGGACAGTGATTTTTTATTCACCTGCAATAGAGAGGTGACTTATAATAGATCCAGGTTCTTATATAACCTAGTAGGAACTGAGTCATATTGTTTCAATATGATACCTTCCAGCAGTTATGCCTAATTAAAGGAATTTTACTAGTATATATCTTCCATTACTCAAAAAGTTATTTCCTAAAGATTTTTTTGTTTTACAATAGTAAAAGAGTATCAGGAAAATAGTTGAGATCCTCGTTAATTGCAATATCCTTCAACAAATTCTAAAGAAATATATTTTCAACTGTAATCAAAGGGTTGAAACTCAGTATAGACTAGAGACCATTCAGTTTTATTGCCTGACTGGGATAAAAAGGAGACCTTGGTCTTGAACTTTGCCTGACCAGAATAATAGGAGATAAAGATCTCAGCTTGAATAAATAGTAGCCTTTTCACTACCTGGAGACTTGTTGTTCATATCTTATTGATTTCATAAAACTTGATTTGTAAGTTAACCCAATTAGAGGAGTGGGTGAATACAAGGCATCAATTAACTTTTTCAATTACCAATGACATCATCAGAATACATGAGATAATCAGTAGGAGCTTGTTTACATTCTATTACTAATATATTTCATGTCAACCAATTAAAAGCCTGGTGACATTGTGCTACCAGAAATTCAGGATCAAACTGAGATAAGCAAAATCTCTCAAGAAAACTATGAAAAACAGTAAATACTTTAAGAGGAAATAGAAAGTATGAAAAGGTGAATAATAAGTCTTTTCTTACTGATAAAACCTCTATTTTTGTCACTTTGGCTCTATAGGGTGACACTTTACTTGCCAGTCCTTTTACTTTCTAGAATTTTCTTGCCCTTAGTAAAGAAAGTATATATTTGGGTCTTTTCAGATCACTAAAGGTCCAAGTTTCTATTCAAAGGAGTTTATAAACAAGTAAGAGAGGGTAGAGAAGATATATAAAGACAAGCTTCAAGTTGTTTCAATGAATGTATAAAGACTTTATTAGCAAGGAAGTATAAAACTTCTTGTAAATATTTTTTTTGTATGTGGTCAGAGGATCAATGAAAAAAGTTTTTTTACTATTTTATAATATTTCTATGGGGATATTTTTGAATTTATATATATTGTTTAAACTAATTTCTGATAATTTCCAGATATAGTCAATTCTACTAAATGATGTATTGTTTGCCCATGTAAAGGTAGTGTTTTCTTCTTTCCAAGAATTTTGAATATCTATATAGTTCCAGTTTTCTTGGAAGTTAAAGAAACCTATTTCAGCTTTTTTATATTTTGGTATCCTTTTATTAATAGGTGGCCAATCTACTATTGGATTAATAACTAAAAAAAACTCTTTCCGCTAATCCTCTAACCACACAAAAAAGATGTTCGCAAGAAGTTTTTATACTTCTTTGCTAATAAAGTCTTAATACTTTTATTAAAACAACTT
>CAJVPT010005614.1:0-11982 GCA_910592055.1 Acaulospora colombiana | reverse complement strand
TAGTTACATGTGATAAGCTAGGATTATAGAATATTCTAGAGTACTTTATGCTAAGTTTGCTAATAGCAAAATCGACTGTCAATGTTCTAGAAGTGTTCTGGAAGATCTTTACTTTCAGGTGACCAAAAGGATCATGATATATTGATCTAAGGTACTAGGATCATCCTGGGTATTAGGGAGATCATATGGCGAAATTTTATAGCTCAATACTGTTATATATGAAAAAATCAAGATTTGGACCAGCCCTCTGAGGATTATATATTATAAGGATTGTTTACAGTACTTACCATTATCAAGTGACAAACAATATTCTACTAAAGAATACACATCACAAGCCTCTTAAAGATTAAATAATAAAAAGTCTATAGTAAATCCTCAAAATATTATAGGTTCCGGCATTGCAAAACAACTACAAAAATAATATAACTATATGATAAAATTAATGTATTTGATTAGAAATAGATAGTTTAAAAAGGTTATATACTGTAAATTGCTCATGTAATCTGAAAATATACTACTGATATCTCAATAAAAGATTCATCCTATCAGTTAAATTAATTAAAAAAAAAATCAAAAATCAAAAATTTTATAATAGTAAATTTTTGAATAAAAATTTTTTTTATTAATTATATTGCCATTTTATTATATAGTATATATTAATTATATCAAATTATATACTATCTATATTATATTGTAAATTTTGTTATAATCTAATTTAATTTGATTAAAATTTAATAATTAAAGATTGATAAATAGGAGCTATATTTTTTTTGATAAATATTATAAGAAAATTTAGATATTATAGCAAATATTCAAATAATTATAAATATTAAATAAATATTTAATATGTTAAATAAAAGAATAGTTAATTAAATTAACTAATTTGATACTTTTTGATCACTCTTTCCACTGATTTTTAAAATTTTAGAAAATTTTCTTTTATAGTAATTTTATAAAGAAAAAAATTTTCTTACAAGAAACAATCTCAAGGAGAGATAATAACAGCAACAACTCCCTTCCATATAATATATACTTGACTCCTAATAACAATAAAAGAGCAATTCTAGTTAGCAGCAACATCCTTACATCCTTGTTTTGCTTAAGGAAAAGAGAAAACAAGGACAAACTGATTTACAGTAAGCTTCTTGAGACCCAACATCAATGTCACAAAGCTCTTAGTCAGGTCAGTGTAGGTTAACACTTTTCTAGGCACTAAGAGAGGTTTTAGAAGCAATAATCTAAACTGATAAATTAGTTTAAAGTTAGGGCTCAAAAAATCTAAAAGGATATCTAGATCTCTTGAAGCAAACAGTAAAGATTAGTAGTTAACAATTATAACAACTAATCTATCAACTCATGTTATGTAAATACAAATATATAAAAGTGAATATTATCTAGCTATGATAAAATAACAACCCAAGACATGTCAACATATTACAAAGAAATAACACATATCAATTTAATCATATCTCAAGCAATAAACAAGTAATATACATATAGATAAACAGGATCAATATATAAGACAGAAACATATGAAGAAACAATATATTGACATGAATCATCTGATTATATAATTCAATATAGTATTTTATTTATAGATCATCATGAAGAAAAACAATAAAACATCAAAACAACCTAATACATGTAATAGTTTATTTACCTCACATGATAACATGATTCAAAAAGAGTAAAACATTATCAAAATTTTGGAAAGATGTGAGAAAGAAATTTTTAGAGTATTAGAAAATGTTGTTACCAACTATAATTCAACAAGGACTATAGAAAACAAAAATGCTCCAATATAAGCTAAAGTATAAGATAGGAGACTAATTACATATTTCAGTAGAAGTAATTTACATAATCTCAATATTAGACAATATTTTAGTCACTCTATTAAACATAGATCCTGGAATCTTGACAAAAGAACAGATATTGGGAAGATATATTATTACTTTGTGGAAAAAGGGACAAGGCAAGAAACAAGATCTTAAAGCTTCTATGTTTGAAGAAAAGGTGTGTAACATGCTAAAAAACAAGATAGAAAATCATATCTCAAGTTACAATATAATATAATTCAAGAAACAAATAATATCCCAATGGATATTCAATTAATTTCTATAGAAACTGAGGAAATCCAGTTAATTAAAGAAGTTGAAATGAAAGACTGGAGCATAACGGAGCTAACAAAAGCAAAAACAATTAAGGAAATAGTTCAAGGAACCTATATTACAGAAAATGTTTCTTACAATATATGCAATAAAATACAAGGTTCTACAGTCAATCCATACTTCATCAAATAAATAGATATAATCAAATTGGAAGTGCTTCAAGCTATATTACTAGAAAACAACAAAAAAGAAGAAATTAAATATCTCAAGAGAACCCGAAGTATTCCCAAGAGACAGAATCTCTTTAAGACTGAGTTCATCAATGGCAACCACTAGATCATTTTTGATATTGATAAAGAGGAGAATACAGCATGATGTTTAAAATCAATTAATAAAAAAGAAAAAAAAACTTCTCTATCAAGAGAATAGATTAAGATAGAAGTACATGTCTAGCTTTTCAAAGATATGCTTTAAACAAAAGATTCTTCAAGCTAGAAAACTTTCCTTTAACAAAAAACAGATCAAAGTATATTATATTGATAGATATAGAATACAAATGTAATAAACAATCAATTAGGAAGGCAATGAAAGAATATAGAGAAATAGTCAATATTCATGAATATTGTATAGCTTTTTACCAAAAAAGATTCAGAATCTATCTCTTCATATATTATAAGCATATCAAATTGGAACAATATTGGATACTCAAAATTAAAGCCAATCTAGTAAGATTGGTGATAGCCTAAAAAGAATTAGATAATTAAGAAGTAATTCAAATACTTAAAAAAAGAAAACATCACTTCTTAAGACTATATGGAATTAAGGGAAGATTTATAGAACTGATATCTGAATTACTCAATTAGACAAAAGCAAAAACTCCTTACATACCAAGAAATAAGATCATTCTAATATCAGAAAATTATACAGTAATATATTTTTAAAATGAGAAAAATTTGAAAAAGGCACTTCAGCAACATATCATAATTGAGAACCAAAGACTAGTGTGGAGTGTAAAAAATTACTATCAGCCTTAACATAAAATATCTATTGACTCAAACAATTTATATAAATCAGATATTTCAAATGATCTTATTGAAAAAAAAGAAAATAGATGACTACACTAAGACAGAATACCAGAGTACAGCAACAACAGATATCAGGAATAGTAAAAATTACTATATAGGAATTAATAGACATATGTTAAGACTGGATCCACCAGCTACTGATAGCAATAAGAAACCTTTAAGAAAAAGAAAAAGTTATACTTTATATGGAAAGACATTAAGTCAAGGAGAAGAAGAAACAGTAATATCAATAATAGATAACAAGAGAGATACAGTATACTGTACAATAAGACACAAGATTAAAAGTCCCAATCAAATCCAGGCCAGGAATCTGAAGTATCTCAATTATGCAAATTAATTGAAAAACTTGGCAAAAGGATATATAAACTGAAAAAAGGCCTACTTAAATGAAGGGCTAACTGCTTCTTAAAGGAGCACCAGTTCAATCACAAAAGAATAGAAAATATCTACCCACTATTTTTATCATCCAAAATAATTAGCAAGGGCAAAGCATAATAAGAAAAGCAAATTAGTACTGGGAATCAACTGTATGATTAAGACCTTGAAGCTTTTCTTCAGATGGAAAAAGTTGAATTTATAAATAGAAAAATTTCACTAGAAAAAAAAAACAAGAAGATATACTATAGATATTGAAAAGAAAGTAATAAAAATTAAAATACACAATGTCAGAGGTATTACTGATAAAACAAATCAATATAACCTTATAGAAGAAATGCTAAAGCAAGATATTGGAATTATGGATTTATATGAACAAAGCTAATCAAAGCAAAGGCGAAGTAGACTTTTCAAAATCAAGTAATGTATAAGCATTTCTATAGTGTCAACAAAAATATCCTTTATGGAGTAGGAGTTTGCTTATTAGTAAGAAAGGATTTGAAAAAAAAAATAGTATTGATAGAAGAGGCAGAAGAATATATAATAACAGTCAATATGCTTATGAAAAGAAATAAGATATGCATCATCTAGATTTATATCTCTTCTGATAAATAATGAAGTAATAAGATATAAGAGAAAGTATAAAACTTTATTAAAGAAAAGTATAGATAGAATTTTTACATAATAATTATGGAATATTTCAACATTATATATAATCCTACAGAAGATAGAGCATCAATTTTCAGGGCAACATTTAAACCATCTTGGCACCTAGAAATTCTACTGTTCAACTCTCTAGATAAATGGACTTTCATAGATATGCAAGCAATATGGAAAGGAAAGAACAAAATCTTAACAAGATAGAATGCTACTAGTAGTAACCAAATAGATTTTATATAAATATTCCGGAGTCTTACAAAATTTCTATTACTATGTTTTGATAATTAAAGTATGGAGGAAATTACTGGCAGTGACTATACAATACTCATAATAGTATTATATGATGACAATCTTTTCATAAGAGATATTATCAACTGATCCACTATAATGAATGAAATAAAAATTGATATTAAAGAATCAACAGTAAAACAATAGCAAGCATTTAGAAAAAGTTTAAATCATAAGTTTAAAAGAATGCTAGAGCCTTTGTTAAAAGAAGAATCAGAAGAAAGTAGAAGAGAAATTTATGCAAACATAATATGGAAAGTTTTCAAAGAATAAATATATAAGGCAGCACATAATAAGCTGGCAAATAAGAAGATATCTGTTATCTAAGAAAAAAATTACAAGAATGGTCCAGAATATGTCAAATATAGTTAAGCTCTTCAACTAAAAACACTTCTCAAGAAAGCATAAACCTCACAAGAACCAAGCAAGCTACAGGTCCTTAATATAGCTATTAAGAAACACAATATAGCACACAATCCCAATCACCAAATTGAAAACTATTGTATTCAATATAGCATTCCAAATATATCATGGATACTTTTAAAAAAAGAAATAAGTGATACAATAGAAGGCCTAAAACTAATCTGCCAGAATACAGAGATAAAACAAACAAAAAATACTATCAAAAAGGTCATAGAGCAAAGATGTAATGATTTGTGAAATAATCAAAGAAGAATAATAAACTCTTTGATAGATAGGAAGCGAATTAAAATAGTTTTGAATAGAGTTAAAGTCAAAAATAGGGAAAATTACTATATAACAATCAAAAAGAATAAAATAGAAAAAGAGATAAAAAAATACTATCAAGAAATATTTAGAACATGAGATACTGACTTCAATAGCTTAACAAAAGACCAGAAAAAAGAATACAGTCCTAAAAGCTATGTTAAAGAAAAATGGTATAAGAATCTCTTAAAACTAATTTCTTAAGAAGAACTAGATGAAACATTCTAAGTGCTTCCAAATAATAAAACCCTCAAAAAATCACAAATCAATTATAAAATATTAAAAAGGCTAGATTCAAAAGGAAAACTTTACCTGAAAAAGATGATGAACTGCTTTTTAAAATGGGAGGTTACACTATATAAATGGAAACAAAGTCACATTTATCCAATAGCAAAACCAAAACCATGGAAGTATGAACTTATCAACACAAGACCAATAGTATTGCTATAAGTTACATGAAAGTATTTCACTAAAATTCTCACAAATAGACTAGAAAATATTTGTAAGAGCAATAATATCCTGAGAGGTCCCAACTATGCAAGATTACCAAAAAAAAGTATGATAGAACCAATACAAATTTTTAACAATATCTGTGAAAAAAACAAGAGAAAACAAAAAGGAGTTATGGATCCTTTTTCAAGATATGGCAAAGGCACATGATACAATTAGTCTCAATATACTAGTCAAGATCATGAAAAGAATCAAAATTCCAGAAAGTTTCATCTAAATCATAATAAGTCTATTTAACAATAGAAAGTTTAGGGTGATATATGAAAATAAATTAATAGAAGCAATCATCGCAGGAGATAAAATAGATCAAGGTGAAACTATTTTACCTTTAATGTGAAAAATATTTTATAACCCTCTATTATGTAAAGTCCAAAATGATAAAACAAAAGGATTCAAAATATCAGTTACCTAGAATTCAGACTTGAAAGGGAATAGTAGTAGGAAGTTAGAGTCATAGCATGTAGCAATAGTCTTTATGGATAATATTATATGGATAGCTCAATCAAAGAAAGATATAGAAAAAATATTAGAAGAAGCAAAAATATTTTATAGAACAAATGACTCACAAATTAATAGTAATAAATCAGTCCTAGTTACTATTAACAACTCTAACCAGTATCCTGAAAAGTTCAAGCAGGAGTCAATAAAGAAGTAGTGAGAAAATTGAATAAAACTAAACAAGTAAGGTTTCTGGAGATTTGGATAGGCAACTAAAAAACAGCTATTGAGCTCAAAGAATAGGTGTTTAAGAAAATCAATGTGGTTATCAGGGCCCTAAAGAATAAAAAACCAATAGATAAACAAGCTCTTTACATTTTGAATAAAGTGTTAATATCAAGAATTGAATTCAGAATACAACATAGTATACTATCTTGAAAGATGCATAATATTTTAATAACAATATACAGAAAACTGTTCAAAAATATGGCTATATTATGCTGATTAATACTTAATAGTATAATATATCATCCCAAGATTTATAACTTAAAGAGTGTTTGGATATTACATAAAAAAAGCTAGATAATAGGATTGTGTAATAGACTAAATGATCTAGAATCAACCAAAGTCACAACAATTATTGAACTCCAGCAAGCACAAATTAAATACTGGGAGTCTATCAATATGCTTATATGTAACTTACTAAATCATATTCCAGGAAAGGATAACTTCTCATTACTGACCAAAGATAAAGGCATGACCTTTCAAAGTTAAAAATGGATGATATTTTTTAATGGAATCAAGGAAATAGTTCAATTAGAGAATACTTGTCAATTGAAGAGTACAGAAAAGCAATTCTATCATTTAGAAACAATAAATTGATATATATAAATCAGCTAGTCAACTATAAAACAAGAAAAATACAAAACTGATGAATGCCCCAACTGTTACAGAAAATAAGTAAAAGATCCATTTCAGAATGGTATCTATCTATAACTGAGATAATGCAGAAAAATAGATTAAAACAGCTTTTAGAATCTTGGAAAGAAGAATAAATAAAATGGAATCCGGAATACTCTACTCTTAATATCAACTTTAACAAATAATTGAAACTTTGGATAATTATAAGAAGCAAATTTTAACAATAACAGATAATTTGAAAAAATCTGATTCTAGATAATACTTCAAAGCAACTTAAAATAGAGCTCTTCAAATATATTAGCCCTGTTAAAAATTAAGAATCAAAGCTAGCTCAGTATCAAAATTGCATAGAAGCTATAAAGATAGAAGACCGATGTATAATTGAAACAAGTATAAAAAAATACATATAGTTTCCTATATTAATGCAAGAAAGTCTACCAGAAGATTCTAAGCACTAAAAATTTCAAGTTCCAAAGAAGCATTGAAAGAGATAATATGTAAAACAATATACAATAACCAGTTAACCATCCAGAATGAAAGAATACTACAAGTTGAAATAGAGAATTGGAAAACAAATATTATCAAAGATCATATTAAAGAAGGTACCTATTAATCCCATCTAATCAAAATACTTAACCACAATATGCAAAGAAAAGAACCAATAATATTCTACTCTGATGAGTCTCTTATAAGCTACAGAAATATAAATATGAGAATGGGAGTAGCATGGATATAGATAGGAAAGGCAAGAAGAAAAAGCAAGTTCCAAACTGAAGTAGAGGATTGACTTTCATCCACTAACATAGAATTAGTAACAATAGTTACTATACTATTAATAGCACCAATAGATAGCAAGATTGAGATCTTCACAGATAGTCAAGTCTATATATCAAAGTGGAAAATTATAGAAAAGTAAGATCCCAGAATGACTCACAAAAGATGGCTAAAAGAACAAAACTGATTCCTATGGTACATATAATATATTGAATCTCATAAAAAAAAAGAAGCTGGATCTCAAGATTATCAAGGTTAAGACACACTTCAACATCTAGTATAATAAAGAAGCAGATGCTCTGATTAAAAAAGCACTAAGATTTTTAGTGATAAAATAGAAAAAGTTGGTCTCATCCAAGATTATCACAGAACTCAAATGATAAGATATAGTACTAGATACTCCTATAAGACAAGCTATCAAAAAAATTAATAACAAAGTAACAGCCTATCAATAGACAACTCAAGATAAAACTAAAAAAGATGGAATCAGCAAATCTAAGACCAATACAAATACACATGGAACCTAATGATGGATCCCTAAAGTATTTAGCATATAAAATTTCACAGATCACTTATGTCCTTTTTTGAAGGACAAAATTCATAGCTCTTTACTTTAATAAGGACAAAAGTCAGAAAATATTATAAATAAATGATTTAGATAATAGAGAATAATTGTGGATAATTTTTTTATAATTATTAATTTAAAAATTTTAATGTTTCCTAGTGAGAAATATTTGATTTATGTCCCTGCCTTCCCCTTTAGGGACTCATTATTAGTGGGACTTAATATAAAAACATTTTAAGAAAGGATATACATGGAACATCTCATTTAAAAGCTTATGAAATAAAAGCTTTCTCATTAAATTTACTAATGATGAGCTGCCAACACTAAAGAAGCTAGTCATAAGAAGACTGGATCTTTATAAGCAAGTAAAATATATTATATGTGACCAGGAAGAGGAAATAATAGAACACTTGCTAGAATGCTCAACTTACAAGACTCAGTAGAATGAGGCATGGCAAAAAGAAATAAAATGAGTCTTGAAAGAATTTAGAAAGCTTTTAAAAAAAAGGAAAACTAATTCGTAAGAAAAAGATTTAAACTTAACAATAGAGGATAGGATAGAAATAAAAGAAATTGACAAACAGATAGTTAAACTGATAGAAAGAATCTCAGAAACTAGTCAGGACACACTCAACTTCTATATATAATAATGGGTCCCTAAAGTATTTAATATTAAAATTTTGCAGATTGCTTATGTTCCTTTTTGAAGAATAAAATTTATAGCTCTTCACTTTAATAGGAACAAAAGTTACAAAATGTTATAAATTAATGATTTGGATAATAGAAAACAATTGTAGGTAGTTTTTTTATAATTATTAATTTAACAATTTTAATATTTCCTAGTGAGAGACATTTGACTTTTGTCTCTGCCTCCTTCTTTAGAAACCCATCTTTATTTGTATGGGACTAATAAAGAAAGAATTAGTTACCAAAATAGTGGATTTGATATGTTATGGCAAGATAATTGGAAAAGAAACTAAAAAATGGATAAAGAAAATCAAGAAAAATATATAATCACTTCTAAAAGAAAATATAGAATGCAATATGTGAAATGGTGATTGAATAAGAATAGAAATCAGGAATCTATAAATATATCAAAATAAAAAAACTATCATATATATGAACAAGGAAAGAAATAGCAAAAGTATTGAAAGTCAATTTAATAAGAAGCCGATATATGAGAAAATGTGCATTGCAGACAAGAAGTTGGAAGAAATTTTGTTAAATAGTGTGAAGTATGGTATGAAGTGGTTGGGTTTTGATCTTTATCAGAGCTTAAAAGAGTAATCTGCAGTAGTGACCTGTAGGCAAGGATGTTAAAAGTTAAAAGGATTTATACCTGAATCTCTAATGAAGTGATAAATCACTCCTGAAGTTGCACTTATTGAGGTAATATAACCAAAATGTGTGAGTCGATTAGAGAATTTGTTTTAATATTTCACTTAATATGTATAGTCTACAAATGTTTAATAAAGTATATATAACTAACCTGACAGAGGATTATAAAAAAAATAAAAATAATTAATTAAATTAACTATTATATGCAATTAAATTAGACTATAATTTATTAATTAAAAAAATATAAAATTATATATTTATTTAAGTGACATAATATATAGTATACTATAGCTAAAAAAACTTTGATACTTTATTATGAATTAATCAAATAGTAGATCCAAGCCTCATTCACTAGGTCAAATTTATAAATTACTATATGAGAATGTTTACCAAAAGTCAAAACTGTCAATACAAACCTGATACAAAACAATTATTCTAACTAATCAAAGAAGCTAATCAAGAATGTTGAAAAAATGATAAATATAAATTTAAAGCCTTGAAAACATTCAAAACAAAACTCTTGTTTAATTCACTATCGACCAGAACCAAGTCACATAAAAGATATCCAATAGCATATTTTAATAAAAAATGTTCATGATGCAATTATATAAAAGAAGATCAAGTGCATATTTTCAACTGCATTGAAAGCAAACCAACAATTCAAAACAAAATATCAAAACTCAATAAAATTTTAAAGAATTAATATAATAAACATGATATAGAGATACAGCTACATATAGTTAAAATATTAATTCCTGAATCAGTCAAAGGAGATATCATATGGACATTGCCTTAGGCAAATCTAATAATTATTTTAAACTAATAAAAACCAAAGCATTATAGATTCAATTCATAAATATAGTGCTGAAAATCATATATAAAATTTGGAAACAATAATCTGACATAGCCAACAGTTTATCAATATCAGGCATTAAATAGAAAAAAATCAAAGCTGTATTCAACTCTGTCCAAAAACTTAACTTTGCATATAATGATATTCTAATGACAACTATAATTAAAACTTCTCAAAAGTTCAATAACTTAACTAACAAAATAATATTTTTATTCACAATAATAGCATCATTTTTGAATGAGCATTAGTCATTTGACCCTAATTTGATAAATATGGTTACAAACTATCAATTTGTCAAGTTAGGAAAATTGCAATAAGCTATAGTTAATTTACATTGTAAAAACTATTAATGTCATGTTAATGAATTAAATTTCTAATAAAACTCACATTTAATGCTCATTTATGATAAAAAAAAAAAAGTATACTATAGCTAAATAATCTATAAAAAAGTCTTTTTGTTGATGATCTGATATAATCTTAAAATTTTAACATCCTCTTTTTTTTAAAAAATTTTATTTTTTGATAATTTTTTTGAAAAAGTGAACCTGTTCAAATATATAAAAAAAACCAACATATTCTTCAAATTAAACTATCAAGCTCTTTCAATATATATACAACAAGTTATTAAGAAATACTAAAGAATGATGTATATATTGTTTTACTAATTTTCTTTTATTTTTTTTTTTAAAAAAATTTTTAAGAGAAAGAAAAGAGACTTGTAAACTGTTTTACAATTAAAAAAAAAGAATCAATATCAACTTTACATAGCTTGCAACCAAGCCAGTGCAAATTAATATCTTTTTTGACATTGTAAGAAATCCAAGAAGCAACTAAGTTTACCCAATAAATCAGGTTACTTTAGTTATTAAAAGATTCAGAAAGACATCAAAGCTCCCTAATATCTAAATATACATATATATACAAACAATATACCTATTCTTCATCTTGTTATGCAAACATAAATATATAAAAAGTAAATAAGTAAAACAAGTATAAATATACAGTAAAAGTAACAAATAAAATATATATGTATATATATAACTTGTGATCTAAACAAATTGATCCATATTCCATACAAATATGATAATAACTTGTAAAATTTGAATAATATCTTAAATATAAACAAATAAACATATTAAAACAACACAATAAGATTTTTATACAGTATATAACTTAATTAAAAATATAAATAACAACAACCTCAGAAAGATGGTCCATCTTTTACTAAAAAAAATAACTCTTTTTGCTGATCCTCTGACCATATACAAAAAAGATGTTCACAAGAAGTTTCTATACTTCTTTGCTAATAAAGTCTTAATACTTTCATTAAAACAACTTGAA